>PNEQ01068582.1:0-22481 GCA_003012365.1 Medauroidea extradentata | reverse complement strand
TGTGTGTGTGTGTGTGTGTGTGTGTGTGTGTGTGTGTGTGTGTGTGTGTGTGTGTGTGTGTGTGTGTGTGTGTGTTTGTGTGTGTTGGTGTGTGTGTGTGTGTGTGTGTGACGCTGTAAACCGTGCCCTTACATTTCGAGCTGTGTTCGATTTAGACATCTAAAGACACTTCGTCTCCCCGTTTTAAAAAAGTGCATCACGTCACACACGATGCTGTTCGAATTTACAACAAGGACACAATATGCACCTTGCCCTTGAACGTCTCATTTACTTCTCAAGTTCTAAATGCTGAACCATGAGTAGCAACGAAGCTAGGGTGCATTAAACAGGAGACGCAAGGGCAACTGATTACGACAAACAGCACAGAAATAGAACATTGCCAATGTCTATAACTGGAGCTGATGATTTTAGCTGAAAGGAATTATGCAGCATTTTGTATCAATGCATAACTCTCACATCTGCGCTATTGAGAACAAGGTTACTGCGACACCACACGTCTGTATTTACGGGTGGATACCAAGACGTTGAGAGTTAATTACTGCCAATCACTGACCATAAAGCAGAGCTGCAGATGTGCACATGAGGCATTGAAACAAAATGTTGCATAATTTTTTTTCACCAAGAGTCACCAGCTCTCTATAAGTCTATAACGTCAAGATAGCCCCAGAATATATAGGAATACCAACGTGAAATATCCAGTAGGACGCTAGCAACATTGCTTCGCTGGTCAACAACATGGTGGAAACGCCTACCGCCAATCAGCGTAAGGCTAGCCGGCAGCTAGGCCAATAGGAAATCTGCAGTAACATTGACGAGCCGAACAGACGCAGGGTTGATATCGATAGTCTCTGGCAGCCAATAAGAGCGAAGTTTGCCCGTATCAAATGAGTTGCCATGTCATTTTACCTCTGTATTACTGTTTAGCCTGTAATATATAGCTATACAGTTTCATAATCATGTATACAATTTAATTAATATGGCTAGGGATATTTCGCGAGATCAACGACCAACAAGCTAGAATCCATTATCCTGTCTATATCGAAGCCCTACCATTTGTCCATTACCTGCTACTCATTCAGACAACAGACAATGAACGAATAGACGAGGCTTGAGTGTGCATAGGACATTGGGTTATAGCATGGAGGCCATTGAACTCACGAATTTTTCCTAGCCCAATTAATAGAGGCACGATTATTTCGCGTATTGATTCTAGGTCAGGTTGAACGTCAGTAACGTATACTTCACTACTCCTCCTGTGATTAGACGAGAGCGGTTTTAACACACATTTGACGACTGCAAGCCAGTTATAAATAAGGATACAAGTCGTGGAGATACCACGTGCTACACGTATGTACTGTTAGAAGCCAATGGATATTCGGCTTCAGCCGGTACACGTATATAACTGAGAAGTCTAGGCTGTTGCCGGATGAATATGCGAAATACTCGTGCCTCTACCAATTAATTAATAATTAAATGGATTTATGTTTAGTAATACTTTGCACACGTCTGCGATTTGTGCCCGACCCTTTGCTGTGTTTTGAGGTATTCTCAAAAGCGATCATAATAATTTAGACTACGGTTTATATAGTTGTCATTCTTAGAGATGACGGTATATCGCAAAAGTTTATTGTGCCAATATACTCTTGATAACACTATAGTTTCTTGTGACATGTTTGATTGGGTGACATACGTCTGACACAACGTAGCTGTCTGCAGACAAATAACAGGCATCAATTGTTACAACAGCGGGGATCTTATTGGCTTAGTCAAATAGGGCAACAGCTCCACGTACAAGCGAAAGCCAGTAATTATATCATAAGCTGAACATGCGTCGCAACCCAGCAAACAGTCAAGTTTTCCCGCGATAAACCATCATTAGAGATGATGGTTTATCGCGGGAAAACTTGACTATTTGCTAGGCTTCAACGTACGTTCAGCTTATCAAAAGACAACTGGCTTTTCCTTGTACGCGAAGCTACTGCCCTATTTGACTAAGCCAATAAGAATACCGCTATTTTAATATTTGATGCACGTTATTGGTCTATAGACAGCTACGTTGTGTCAGTGTTTTCAAGGCTATGTTGGCACAAAACATTTCCGCGATATGCCATCATCTCTAACCATCATATCTAGTCATTCTCTCATAGACGATTATAAAAAGATACAGTGCGATATATTAATATTACATTTTAACCCGGTTTTTGGCTAACAATTTGAACTGTTGTTATAATAATGCTCTCAACAAATACAGTACTCAGACGTAGACATGTAGATGTTCAGTGAATAATGGTATTTTATTAATTAATGCATTTATTTGCTCGATATCATGCTCTAGAGTTGTAATGGCTTACAATTCCTGACCGAGCAAATTGTTCTGTGCTGTGTGCCCTAGCCGACATTCGTAGCGTGATCCGCTGCTCATCGGCTTACGGTATGTGAGGTTCTGGGTTCGATTTCCCAGCCCGTCTGAGTGTGAATTTGTGTGCGTTTTAATAGTCTCTATAAATTGTCAAGACGCTTAACGGGGACTGATCCCTGTCAGATCGGTTTTACTTATAAACCTGGGAATAGACACAGTGTTTTACTTTTTTCACGCTGACAAGGCATAGTTTATTGTTTCATTCACTTTTTGGAATTCGTACGGCATTGTTTATGTTAATGTTGCGGCCTCTGTAGTCGCTCCCGTAAATAAATCAATTTTTCCTTTTCAGCTCTTTCCCGTTGCAAAATAATGAATATATTATGGTTCCACCTATTACAGAAAATCGATAGAGTTTGTATCTATGCATTGTGACAAAATTTTGATACATCGACTGGAACAGAAGTTATCGAGAAGAAACAGAAAAATCCAAGGTGGTAGGGATCAATACTCCTTAAGTCATACTGGACCAGCAGAAATGCTGGCAAATTTACAAAGAAGTAATAAAAAAATTTTAAAAAAAGTGTTCTTAGTTGCAGTTGTAACATACCATAGATGGTTCGGGATAAAGTGAGCACTTTTGAAGCTCCAGGTAGGCCTACTTTTTTTGTATAAACTAAGCACCCTAAGTAACAATAAAAGTGTATATATAGATTGTATTGAACTCAAGATTTAGCTTCTGAGGTCAACGTAAATTGTATTTATTAATTATAATTCTAGACAAGATGATTTTCAAACATGCTCGGTTTATCGCTAGCCTCCTAGACTTGCATTCCGGAGAACATGTGCTCTATTCCAGGCCCGGCCGTCTAGGTTTATGTTTTCCATTGTTTTCCGAGATCTCTCCAGGTAACTAAAATACACGGCTGGTCCTGCCCTGTTTCCTGTCTACATTGGCTTCGCTCGAGCTGTCAAACCAAATTATCTGCGTACCGTACAATTCTAAATTATATCAGAATTATAACTTGTTTTTAGTATAATTCACTTAGGAATTGGCATAGTAAAAACATGCATTAAAATGTTATAAATCATTTTGTGATTTTAATTCCTGAATTGGAAGAAAACTGACTAGATACGTGAAAATAATTAAAAGACTGAATTTTTTTTGTACCGTACCTGAGTTGTCTGTATGTACTTAATTATTTTGTGTGTATAATGCATCATAATTCTATGTTGCATGCAATGTTTGTTGTCTTATGTTTGTGCCTCTCTTATATTGACCTTCGGCTGTTGAATGGCACCAAAATCTGTAAAACAAATACCGTCAAGCGGGGTGACTTTGTGTCATGTAGGGGTGATTTTGTGCCACCTCAAAAGTTTTATTTTTAGGTTACTTGAGTAAGAAATAAGTAACACGAGGAGGTCAGTACTAAAAACCAAATAGTTAATTCGTCCATTAAAAATTTTATAATTTTTCATTACATGGCCCCAAAATAAACATTTTAAGTGGCACAAAGTCACCCCACTTGACGGTATGTAAAATAAATAAAACTTTCTTCTTGCCTGATACAGTGCAAACAAACACCGACTCGTTCTGCCGGAGGGTTGAACGTAGCTGTGCTTGGAAGAAATCAATGACCGAGGCTATATAAAAGCAGCCGTGATGCGACCAACGGCACGAGTGATAAATATTTTAGGTGGCCGCCTGCCCAGACCTCCGAGCTGTGCGCAGAGATTCGATAAGTAGTTTGCCCAATGTCATAGCCATCTTTAGTAGAAGGCCGCGGCCTTAGATCTGACAACCCTGCCAGGAAGGCTCGTTTTGACGCTTCTCTTAGCTCTCCAAAGGCAATGGATGTACCTATGTCCTACATAACGGCGAATCAGAGGAAGCCACTGCCTTTGACGAGACAAAACAAGTGTTAAAATGACCCTTCCTGTCAGTGTTGCCAGATCGAAGGCCGCGGCCTTCTACTGAAGATGGCTGTGCCAATGTGCATGAGAGATGTCGTTAGGAATAGCATTCTAAGAACGTTAGACGCGTGTATGCCACTTTTATTTCCTCCACTTATGTTTCTTTTCTCACGGCCGAAAACGAAAATAATGAAACTTAATACACATGTGTGGATCGCCCTTTGGCGCTTTCGCACTTCTACGCTCATAACACGTCGCAGTCACGCCTTACGCAAGGCAGTGAACCAGCATGATAAGTTCCGTTTCTTGTAACTTCAGTCAAGTTTTACAGCTACTTATGGGTAGACACCTGAAAAATTCTCGTTTTCTTTCAGGCACAAGCTAGAGCAGTGATCTCCCCATGCCCATTTTGCCGGGCGCCCCACCCGGTTAGTTTTCTTTACCACCCGGTCAATAAACAGACACTCTCATCAACATCATCAAGCTTATTCCACGATGCACCCAGCTGGTCTCGTGAACCACCCAGCTATAAATTTTTGCTGGGGAGAACACTGTAGAGTTCCAGCAACTATAAGTTCACGTTACTTTCACAATTGGTCGTTGACTTATTTGACAACATCTTGAAGTTGATGATCCAATAATAACAATGTAACTAAATGCGGGCCCATTTTACTGTGTCAGCTAGCAGCCAACGAACAGCTGTTGTCTGTTTGAAGACACATATATTCTTGGAGGCTAGCCTACGAGTCAGTGAACCGGCGAATTTGTCCTGTCTATACTTATGGGCAAAGATTGTTAATATTCCGTAATGTGTGTCACAACGCAGTACATTTCCAGTTAAAAATAAACGTAAGATGTCCAGTACAACATTTGTGCTGTAAATTTTGTCTTGCATTGTGACACATATTGCAAAATTCAGACAGTTTTTTCCCAAAAGTACATGTGAAATTTTACTGAAGTTATACAATAAAAACATCTCGCTTTATGAGGCATTCAGAGGTGACACCATAATGTTATAGCTTAATATCGACGAAAAATGTATGCTGCGTGTGCATATACTTTTTTTTTAAGTTTCTACATTTTTATATTCTTGCCTGAGAAGGACCGCAAAACATCCGTTTACGCCATGTAAATATTAGTCTCGCTGGGTAGCTTTACAGCTAAGAATAGGGGCCAGAAAATTTCGCCGATTCAATTACCTGAATGCTATGCATCTTCAAGCCTCATCTATTAGTTCAATGTCTGTTGTTCCACTGAGTAGCAGCTAGTGGATAAATGGTCGGGGCTTGAGTATGTATAGGATAGTGCATTCTAACAAGAAGGTTATTGAATATGAAAAATTTTCCGGTCCCTAGCCTATGAATAATTGAGGGACATATTATGTCCCTTTGTGGCCCACACACGCAAGCGAACCAAACCAAATCAAACAGGATACATATCAGGCTATGACGATACTGGGTTGGCAACCTTCGTTGGTCACGAATAGTTCTTTCAAGATCAGGGGCGTTGCGTGGAGTGTTCCAAGGTGTGCGGTGACCAGCAGTGACTATACACAACACAGAGTTGTCTGAGGAAGCATTTGACTTGTATGGTGAGGAACACTCCACAGCCAGTAGCGTACAAGAGGCAAGGTACTTATAATATATACACCTTGGTCTCTGCAACAACACAACTGCTCAAAGCGTATAGTCGCTGCTAATACCGCACGCCTTGGAGCACAGCCACGCTACGCCACTGTTCAAGATTTGTTCTTGCAAATTAGTAGCGGAACTAAATTTTCGCGAAAAATATTTTTTATCACAGCTTGTTTTATTGCTTTACGTGCTCATGTCTTTGTGTAGATGCATCACCTATTTGACTCTGCCAATCAGAACAAGGTGACTGCGACACCACCTGACTATGATTTGCGCTGAGAGTTTAAAAAATCCAATCACTGACCGTGAAGGAGAGCTGCAGATGTGCACATAAAGCTTTGAAACAAATGGACACTAAAATGTTTTAGCAAAAATCGGGCGCTCTAAAATGTGTTATTGTTTAACACGCAGACAACAACTGAAAACATTTATTTTATTTTCATTGGACTTTACGTCTATTTGACAGCGAGGCCATTGCAGACGGTTACACACAACTTTACACAATAAGTACTAGGAAAGAGCCGGCCAGGCCTTGCTAACGGTGCTCAAGTGCGTTTATATCAAAAGTTTATATTTTTACGAAGAAAGTAGCTTCATCTTACGAAACAATTTTAGGTAGCATAGTTTTCTCATAGCTGTGCGTCAAAGTCAAATTTTGCATGTTACGCTGCGCCATGCAAATAGTGAAAACCAGTTGACTAACTTAAAAAAATTATTCACAGTAAAAAAACATGCCACGAGCTACGTAACCGAATATCAGAAAAACTCACAACGAACAACTTTCATATATATAAAAAAAAGTTGAATTTTTCCCTGTACTTTTGAAAATTTTTTAAATACTCAAAATATTACGTTGTGAGTTTATGATTGTTATGTTACGTACCTCGTTGCAGGCTACTTCACTGTGAATGTTTTCATTTGGGTAAGTGAATTGGTTTTACACTGTTAGCATGACAACTTAACATGCAAGAGTCATGAAAATATAAAATTAACATTTATACCACTTTAACAACCTCAAAAGGGCACGATCTACAGCAGATTACATAATGTTTTTATTGTTATATTTGTACAACGTATTTTTTTTAGAAACAAATTGACTAAATTTACTCTATCAAAAAATTTTTACGTCTCTTAGTTTTTGCATAATGGCTTGTCAAAGTGACATCGTTGCATTCTGTAATTTAAAACAAAAATTTTAAATTTTTTTTTTAAATACGAAAAGATTTAATTTTGTAGATTTATATAGGAGGCCTTGTACCCTACAACATCGTTATCCAGTGTGAATTATTTCAGTTTGGTGAGTTAGTTCGTTTTAGTGTCGTTCTTAAAACAGTTAGGACCTACATGGAACAATTTTACTTTGACAAGCCATTATGCAAAACTATGATAGATAAAAAAATTTCATACGAGTAAAATTTAGTCACAGATTATGTCTTAAATATATATATATGTCTGATACAAACATATAAATAAAACGTAATGATGAAAATTGCTGTGGACCGTGTGTTCTTACGGAACCACCCCGGCATTTGCATGGAACAATTTCGAAAAAATCACGGAAAAAAAAATCAGGATGGCTGGAGTCGGGAACCGACTTCAGAACTTCCCGAATGCGAATCCAACCTTTTACCGTTGCACAGTTTCGCTCGGTGTCTGTCGATGGAACACATGTCTGAAGATAGAGGTCGCGTCTGAAGATAGAGGTCACGGTGTCCGAATGGTCAGACCCACCAAGGCTATCCCGTGTTCGATTCCCGCCGGGGTCGGTCTCCGGATATATGCTCGTGGGAACAGTGCACGACGATGCAGTTGGTCAGCGGGTTTTCTCGTTTGCCCCGCGCCTTCATTCCATCACTGCTCCATACTCTCCTCATGTCACCCTTCACCAGCGCTAAAGACCTAGATGTTGAGCGCTGACCAATATCTCTCACACACATATCTGAAGCTACAGAACCGAACAGGCGTTGTCAACTACAGAAGCAAACTCACCACAAAGAGACTTCGCACATGAGTTGTATTGTTGTCGTCCCAGAAGCAGCGTGAAGACATAAATTGTCGGCAATTAACTAGGCCATGCTCCGTGACAGAAGTCGACGAGCGACGAGAAATACGGCGAACCAAAAAATTTAATTAAGAATGACAAGTGATTTCACTCTGCTTCCTCGGTTCCTCCGGCCCGGAGGTCACTGGCAGAACGTTCCGACTCGTTTACATAAAGTTAACATATATAAGAGTTAAGTGGGTTTACTCGGTTACATGATCGGGTTAACTCGATAAGATGACGTTAGCCATTTTGTTATTGGATGCCTACTCGTAATCCAGAACTTTGATATAGTAATACAAAACATGCCTAAATATTTTATTTTTATATTCGTTAAACATTATATAAATTACACTGAAAATTAAACATTACTGCTAGTACTCGTATATATAATACTCGTGTATTCAGCATAATATTAAAATATCTCTCTGTAACTTTAGTTACTCTGTGTTAATTTTTAAACAATGTATACATGGTAGTTTTTTTTTTGTACTTCTTTATCCGATGTTTCGAAACTGTGCGTATGATTTCGCTCCATTGTTGTTTTCCGCGCCTTTACACGTGTACTGTCTCCTAATGCCAGTTTGCCCTCCATTCGAGCTGTGTTAGTGCGGAGTTGATCGTATTAAGGCTTGAGATAACTGATAGACTTTTGGAACCCGAGTAAACTTTAATAGGGTCACTTATCGGAGGAGCCAAGTTAAAGCTTTTACTCTAACCACATTTACCGAATAACTTGACGTAAATGCCACGTGCGCGAAACTAGTTCCGGGAAGATTCCCGAAGGTCCTTCGACATTCCATGAAGTGCCACTAACGAATCACATACGTGCAGGGTAAATAATTATTATTCTGTATATGTGTCGTCTACTTTGTACCAACTGAGATTAAAAATATTTAGTCTGCATATATTATAGACGACAAAGATATAAAAATTATAATATTCCTTCCAGGTTATGACAAACCGAAAATGATGTGGTTAAATTGTTTGTTTATCATTTTTAACTTTCATAAATAACATTGCTTACAACTTGACCTTTTTCTTACCATTTCAGGTTCTACAAACTGAAGCGTTTAAGAAATAGCTGTGAATATTTTACTTATGAGTTAAGATGCTTCCATCATTCTATTTACTGACTTAATTAATTTCATATTTAGTCAAATAAAGACGATGGAGGGGGGAGGGAGAACTCACGCAATTATTTAAGTCACACTTTGCTACAGATATATCAGAATTTGCAAAACAAAAAAATATTATTATCAGAAAAGTAACCAAAGAAATATGAAGTTTTCTTAACTTCAGGTAATAAGTGGATTAAATTCGGTAAATACTACGGACTAAAATTTTCACAGTATGTCAATTGCAGACCTCATAAAATGTGAAATTTTTATAAATAAAAAAAATTATATAACTGTCTAAAGTTTTCAGCACTTACACAAATAATAAAATTTTACAGGAAATTGATTGTAAATATACAAATATGTAATATGTCGGCTAATCTATCATGACATTTCTGAATATTTCCTAACAACTGCTTGACTATCAACGTTATTTTTTGGAGGAAATTAATCCTCAAAAAATATTGCAAAAATGACAAAAACAATTCGCAGCTATTCGCTGTTTTATGCCACAGTTTAATACGTAATTATTTTGAAGAATTTTATTCCTCTTCTCCATTTATAATTACAGCAAAATCTGATTGCATGTGTGTCAGTACAAAAAATGTAGATATATAAAATATTATCGCTTACAATTCATGAGCGCGTAAGTAGGTCTATATTAGGTGACACTGTATTACATACTACAATTTCCAACATTCTGCTGAAAAAGCTGGCCTCAGTGTCAACTCCCTCCCCTTGCTCAAATCCAACGCAATCACACTTAATTTGTGCTCCGCGTATAATCGGGAGGTTAGCCCAGGGAAGCTGACGAGAAGGGAGACACATACTAATGAACTGAATCAGCACTCGTCAGGAATGATGGGAAATCCTTTGAAAGTACCTCGGTCAGCCGGGGAGACATAACTTACGGAACTAATCAACGCGACCGTCAAATCCGCTGACGTAGAAACATCTCGGCGACGTTAGATGTGAAATTTTTGGGAGTACGGAATTCTGATACAAACCCGATTTTTTCTACACTATTTAATTATTTCGGGTTTTGATGGCAATGAATCACTGTAACATAAAACCAAATTGTAGATGTTGATACATAACCCACGAAGGAAGAAAATCATACAAAATTGAATTTTGCAACAAATACCGTAATAAGAAAAATAACAAAACAAAGTACGTATAGGTAATTCAGGATAAAATGAGCCCTACAAATTTAACCTTTGAAAAATATCACTAGCCATTGCTGCATACAATTCAACATTAACTCCAGTTGCTTTACTGTTTGTACGGTTGGCAACGAAATTACGCAATATAGTTCCGTGTAGTTTCTTATTTAAATACAACAATATTGAAATAAAAGCAACCAAAATCGACATTATTGTATTTTATATAATTAATAAAACATTATTTTAACAAACTTTATGGATTTATACTGACTGTACAGTTTATCTTTAGACGCCCAACCATCAAGTGATATGTCCAGAGAGGTTAGAAATTTCCCGTCCTTAGCCGTTACACGCGGAAAGATACGAAATGACTGAAAATGGAACTTAAGCTTGAGTGCTCGCTTTATCCCGAACCGCCTATAAAAGTAAATAATTGAGAGGAATGTGTCTTCCCCGCTAACGACGCCCGTGGGAGGCCGAACAAATACGGTAGGACATTTGAGAACATACTGATGCAGACTCACATACGTACCTTGTACCAAATATATGTTGTATAGGCGGTTCGGAACAAAGCGAGCACTCAAAAAAGCCCTGTCAAATTTCTCTTTTCAGACGATTCGTATCGTTCCGCGCGCAACGTCTCAACGACGGGAAATGTCTAACCTCTCTGGACACGTCACTTAATGCTTGCGCGTTTAAGATAAATTGGGCAGTCGATAGGAACCTACATAGTTTCACAAAAAAAAGTTTATTAATTATGTCAAACATAGTTATGTCAAATTTAATTCATTTTATTTCAGAATTGCTGTATTTAAATAGGAAAATACACGGAACTACTTACTGCAGTACGCTGCCAACCATACAAGCTGTAAGGTAACTATTGTTAACCTTGAATCATATGCAGTAACGGCTAGTGACTTTTTTCAAAGGTTAAATCTTTAGTGCTCACTTTATCGCGAACGACCTATAAAACACATACATATTTGTATAGAAACTCGTATTAACGTTGGCGCTACAATTAATACAACCTACGATATATCATCTGCGGCATTCCCTTATTTGTTAGCGGGCGTGGTCCACCTCAGTTTTCAACGTCTTTAATTATTTTTATATTTGTGCCAGATATTTTTTCCTTAATTTAGACATAAATTGTGGTTAAATCTTCCTCTTAGGAAATTTTTGTATCTCTCGTAGTTTTTGCGTAGTGAGTCGTAAACGTCTAAATTAGCACTTAACGGTTTTAAGTATATACGCCACTAAAACCAACTGACATAACAAACCGACAAAATTCACAGTGTATAACAATGTTGTAGGCTATGATTTGACATATATAAAAAAAATTAAATACTTTTGTACTTAATAAAAAATGCTGAAATTTTAAAAAAAAATTAAAAAATATATATATAAAAAATTTGTTTAGAAATACAAAAAACTCTGTTAAAACAGACTCAGAGAATTTTTTAAAGATTTAAATGGCATTTTACTGTATATCCGTGACTGGAATGTTGGTAGGAAGAGATTTTAATGTCTCGTAAAATCCACCGCTGGTTCTGTCATGTTGTCTCATTAGTACTGCAAGTTCCACGACAGATAGTCTCCTGCAAACGACGAGAAAGTTCACAGACTAGTGGCCATCCACGTCTACGTGTTTTGTGTGAACAAGCCTAACGAGTTACGGGAACCTCCACAGACGTAGACTCGGAAGGGGCTGGCGCACAAGGGGACACATGTCAATCAACTACACTATAGTTTCAGACCTATCTACAAAACGAACATTATGCACGTTGTAACCTTTCTGAAGAACAGTCTATGACGCAAAATACTCGTACGTTTAATTGCGGCGCAAGAGAACACAAATACTTACATCATTCTGGGTAAATGTTTGCTTGTAAAGTTGGCTAACATAATTATCTAGGATTGTTGTCTGGTTCTTTATTCCATATTTCCTTTCAAAGACGTGCAGATTCCAATCAATGTTTTAGCGTTTATTTTTCTATCACGCACTCTTAATGTGTGTACTGCAGGGGAAAACTCGTGTAAAAGTTACTTGAGCATTTCTTGCTGTATTACAAAAAAATATTTCAGGTAATGTACTACACTCCCTTTACCACATCGCAATACAAAAAAGGACCTCGATTTTCCGTTGTAACTGTAAGTGCGTAAACTTGACAGCGATGGATGGCGGTTGCGTCACGTGCAAGAATATTGACGTTCATCACAAGACCATCTTTACTCGAACAAAAAAAGAAACCCTTGCCGAAGATCGCCGAAGTAGAGATCATCCAGAGTGACGATTTATGGATTTAAAAAAAATTCTTTACGAAATAATAACACAGATAAATTATATATCTGTAATAACGAATGCAATTAACAAATAAAAATGAAAATCAACCACGTGTTTCCGCCTTCGGGCAGGCAGGAGTGAAGGTTGGGCCGGCTAGCGAGACATGCCAGTCGGCCTCCGGCCTGAGGAACGGATGAGGTGAGGGCGAGATGAGTGTGGAGCAGCGATGGAATGAGAGAGGCGGGGGAACTGAGAGTTCCCCGAGAAAACCAGCTGGCCAACGGTAACGTCCGCCACGTTTCCCGCATGCGAAAAACCCGGGACAGAAACCGCCGGGGATCGAACCCGGATCGCCTAGGTGGGAGGCAAGGAGTCTGACCCAATCAACAAGTAGCTATTTATATTTTGTATTATCAAAAGTTACATTTTGTAACAAAAATTACATAACGAAGAAAACACAGAGTTACGAATTAGAGCCACGATTTTATGGTGAAAAGATTTTTGCAACATTTGGTTTCGATGCGTCATGTGCACGTCTACAGGTCTGCTACATCGCCTGTAATTGGATAATTTTACTCTCACTGGCCTTGGCAAATTATAGACGTACAGACTCACAATAATCTTATTCTGATTGGTGCAGTCAAATGAGAAACGTGTCTGAACAAAGACACGCTGCCAATAACCTTGAAACAGAACTGCCGTTGTGCACGAGAGGCACTGAAACAAAGTGGGGCAAAAATCTTTTCGCGACAAAATCCTGGCCCTACGAATAAGTAAAAAAACAAATTTCGTTTTCTGAAGTTGGATTCTTTGTAGAGCTTTTTTTGCAGCCAACTTCAGAAGTCTTCAGCGAAAATAAGGTTCTCGTCATTTAACATTGAGTTTTAACTCTTTTGTTATTTTCTCTCTGCACTCGACTTCCGCCCGCGGCGTTTGTTTACGTCCTGTCACTCAGTCTGAGGATACGCGTGTCTCCCAGTCCACACGCACTTCACGTTCTACACGAAAGCGCATATATACGCATGCGGAAACACAAGCGAGTTGGTCAACTCCGAACTCTTACGTATCCGTCCTTGAATGTACCCATATTGCAATCGAGCATTTCGTCTTTAGTGGCCATTTTTATTTACAACATATTTATGTGTTGATTTTTCACGGTTAACAATTAAATTTGCCTTCACACACTGTATTTACAATTATTATTTGTGCCTAACAGACTGTGGAACAATTGTCGTGAAATACTATTTGAAAAATTAAACGTATGAAAAAAATAATTGATTCGTAAAATATTGACTGAATTTAATAAAGTCAAAATTATGTGGCGGTTGACATTTTCTATTTATAACATACCAAACAACTGTTAAATTAATTTTTCTCTAATGTTGGAAAGTTACGTAAGAAATAATTTTTAGTCTCATAAGTTGCAAGTCCGCACGTTTAAGGATGCTTTTTCATGCATTGTTGAATAGAAAATTTGTTTGACTACGGGTACTCGTTTCGTTTGGGTGTTACGCATCCGCACTCTTACGCTTCCTATTCACTGTAAAACAGACCTAAGCTGTACTAGCGTGTTGCTTGATGGAACACAGCCTGCTCGCTCTACAGCATGCAAAAAAAAAAAACACCAGGTCATTTACATCTCAAGCTGTAAACATACACATAACCAAACTAAAACGATGCTACTCACCCGATTTCAGCTTGCATACTTCTAGTGCATCTGAGGGGCAGTTACTCACCTGAAAAAAAATTGATTAACCATATCATTTGCTTTGAACGATGCAAATGAATATTTATAGAAACGACAAAGAAAAATTGTGAGATGTTTTTCATTTTTGTACTTTTGCAAAGAAAATCGTTGGAAACAAGACCACAAAAAGTTCTTGTTTATTTTATTTGACTCTATATATCTCTTCGACAGCTAGATTATTGCAGACGGAGTTTGCGGAAAGAATCCTTTTTATAGCTCAAATTTTTCTTGTAAAATAAGCCAACTTGCTTAAATCAAAAAAATTTTCTTTCGGCAAATAGATTTCCAAATATTTTCTTTGTAAAGGCACAATAACATTTTAGAATATAGTAGCGTTCGACTTAACTAAAAGAAAATTAATAACAGTCAAAGTACAGTACTATAAATTGTTCAACTAGACAGGTAACACATAAAAAATAACATAAGTAATGTTATAAAATCTTTGGCACTGGTACATTTCAAAGAGGAGTAACAGAAACTACTACAACAGAAACAAAAATTCTTAAATCAACAACACATATAATTAAACTGCTCATAGGAAGTAAAAAATTAAGATAAGATATGTTAAAAAAAAAAAAAAAAAAAAAAAAAAAAAAAAAAAAAAAAAAAAAAAAAAAAAAAAAAAAAAAAAAAAAAAAAAAAAATTAAAAAAAAAAAAAAAAAAAAAAGGCGATGCTCAGGACTGATAAATAGTATATTGAATAAAGTGCATTTTGTAAGCTGCGACTGCACAGTTTATGTCATTATGGCGTATTACAGAGCTATCATACATATCAGTTTTCATATTTCATAGAATATTTTAATTATGGTATAATTAGAGATGATGGTATATCGCGAAAATGCTTTGTGTCCACTTGCCCTTGAAAACACTGTAGTTTTTTGCAACATATACGATTAGGTGATATACTTCTGAGACAATGTAGCTGTCTGCAGACCAATAAAATGCATCAAATATTACAATATCGTGATCCTTATTGGTTCAGTCAAATAGGGTAACAGATCCAAGTACAAGCTAAAATCAGTAATCGTCTGGTAAGATGAACGTATGTTGAAACACAGCAAACAGTCAAGTTTTCCCGCGATGAACCATCACATCTAGGTATAATTCAAATGGGATATTTACATACCCTCGAAGTGAATGTTTCATTTTACTGTAACATTGAAAATAAATAAATAAAATAAATGTTGGTAAGCCCGTGGAGAAAAAAATACGTTTAGAAAATGTGCGCCAAAAACGTTTGTTGTGCGTAAATCAAGTATATCAATATAATATAATAATATGATAATCAAGTATGTCAATATCTATGACCACTTTTCCAACTAACAGTAGAAAAATTAAAAAAAAAAAAAAAATTAAAAATTATGGCACAATGTGTGGAATTGGAAATTGGGAAGAGAGGTGAGATAAATTTAAATGCCTCTACCTTCCTGACAAGCTCAATGTGGTTTCTGACAGATTTAGGCGATAGCAAAAAATTGTTCCTTTACAAAAAATAGATCTCTTAAGCTGGCGGTGGTTAGCGGTGGACAGTGAAATAGCACCAACGTTGACATAATGTATGATCAAACAACTTCGGTACAAACGTGCAACTGTGCGACCTTGTCCCTGCAAGTGACGTCACGCCCACTGCTTCGTCACGTGACTTACGAGCGACCACTCTACAGCGAAGCAGTGAAATATCTAATTAAATCATCACGAGTTGCGCGAAGTAGTTTTATTTGCAATCGTTGGTAACGACGTTATATAAAATGCAGCTTTACGTCAGACTAAACTGTAGAAGATATTTTTCCACGTGTTATCGAAATGCACGGAATAATTTTTTCCACGCATGCTTGTACAGAATTTACACATTACATTATTCCAATAAATACACTACTGAAATGAAATTATAGTTAAAAAGAAACTAAAAAAACACGCTTTTGTAGCAATAGGACTAAAAAGTTAAATATAATCTTTAAATATAAAAACATTCTTCAACACCGATAGAATGTCCTGCAATTCAGTATAACTTAACTTTTTGAATAAGCTTAAAATAAGAATAAAATTGTTAAAAAAAATTACTTTAATGTAATGAAAATAGTGGAGTGCTTGATATCAGATGTCTTAAACTTTTTTATGGCCAGCTAATCGTAAATGCAGTCATGATGAAAAGTACTAACATATACTACTACACCATAGTTCTGTCTGAAACCAAAGTAACTAACTTACGCGTACATAAAAACATCCTGCATTAACAATACGGTACATACGGATAACAGAAAGCTCACTTCCATATTGAAGCCGACTTCCTTATTTTTTAAGGGGTTGATGGGGTTAGTGCCTGAACTAATACCAATTGCAAACGAAATTAGTTTGAAATTACCACGGAGAAAAATATACCCAAATTTGTTGTCATAATGCGTAACTTGTGTTTAATGACGTCGATAATAGTAAAAAAAATGTAGGCTATTACCTTGAATGTATAATGGAGGATTAAGTCGTCTGCGTCGAGAAATAATTATAGCTTGGGTAGATCTTACGTTTTTCAGGATGGAATTGATTTACGCTAGGTGTTAACGAAAAGTAAACTGCTAAAGTTAGCCAGGTAATCTCTGTTGCAAGACCAAATTAGTCGAGTTATGACCGAAGCCACGAAAGCAGTTTGCTCGATTCAATTTTCGGACACCAGCGAACTACACTGCGATCACATATTAAACTCCTTAGTTGAAATTTCACTCTGCCGAGGATAATCTAGCTTTATTTTTCGTAGACTACTATAATTTAATGTGTTATTTAAAGAAAACTTTTTATACATTTTAGAAAACTGTTCTTAATATAGTTTGGCGGGAAACTTTTTATTGCGGACTGAACGATGACTAACATTCACACTGCGGAAACGATACTTTACTGTTTGTTAATTACAAAGCAAAATGTTACAAAGTTGTGACAAAATGCACTGAAATAATTACATAACTACTAAAATTAGTTCACGTCAACAGAAAACAAAATTCGTAAATTAGATATTACATTACCATCATACTAACTAAAAGTGTTTTTGTATTCAACAATAGTCGACACACCTCAAGAACAAAAGTGTTATCAGAATACGACAGACACGGAAAACATTTAGACGAGAGTGAAACTGTGTAAGCAAAAACACATTTTCCACAACTTTGTAACTTACCGAGCAGTTATAAACTCAATACACATGCGCACACAATTCCCGCATTGTTTCAAACACTACATTCGTTTAACATCAAGTACCGAAGCAACAACAGCAAGACATGTCATGTTCGCCATTGTAAACAACTTAAATGTTCAGCCGTAACTCGTTCCGTCATTCGACAATGTGATATTTACCCTACTGCGTATTAATACGGTCATTAAATCACCGCACGTGAACTTAATATCATTTATTGTATTTGAGAAACTTAACAACACAGTTAAGGGAGTTGGACCCGTAAAACTTTATTTTTTTATATTTGTGCCAAACACTGTTCAACTTTTGCACATCAGATAACACGTCATTTCCCAAAATAAAAAAAAATAGGTCCCATAGTTTTTGCATAATCACTCATCAAAGTCACAAAATGACCATTGCGGTGTAGCCAAAATCAAAAAAAGTAGTTAACTAATAAATTCAAAATTACAGTAACTGATAGTCAGTGTATCACTGCATTGTATGACATGGTTGATAAAAGTTAGTTTTGAAAATTTCAGTAGTAGCTAAAAGTCAAAGTTATGCAAAAATTTACTCATTTTCAACCATTTTTTAAAAATACAAAAACGTATCACTTTGTGTTCACAAAAGTATCTTGAAGTACATTAAGAATCAATATGAACTATCTTGTTTCTGCAAGTTAATTATTTTTTATTATTTTGGCTACACCGCAACTGCCATTTTGCAACTTTGATAGGTGATTATGCTAAAACTATGGGACCTATTTTTTTTTTTTATTTGGGGAAATGACATGTCATCTGATGTGTAAAAGCTGACCATTGTTTGGCACAAATATAAAATTTTGAATTTTTACGGGTCCAACGTCCTTAAGTTCAAAAGTAAATTATAAAAAAAAGCATGTTTCTGGTTGCGAATGTTCGATGTTGGCACTTCACCAGGAACTTAAAGAGCCTTTCAGGATCAAACTACATGCAGCCCCCTGGCCCGAACTCAGTGAGAGCGAGGCGCGTAGAGGCGACGGTAAGTACAATATCGACTAAGGAGTGAACCCTAGGACAGTCAGACTTTGGGAGCCAGTAGGCGTGCGCCGTTCCCTGGACTGTGACATGAAATGAAGACCTGCATTGAAGCAGCGACGGGATGACATGACGCGGGAAAACAGAGAGCTCTGAGAATACCGCCGGCAAACGGCAACGTCGGCCACGTTTCCCACAGTTGCGAAATCGGGACCGACCGCACCGGGAATCGAACGCGGATCACCGTGGCCTGACCACACACACAGAGGTGACGGTGCACCTGGAGAACGCGCGGACGTCGCCCTTTCATCTGGCCACATGTGTGTAATAAAGAGAGTGTGTGTAGAGGGGGATAGGGGAATGCAGGGCGGCACCCATGAAGTGGACGAGCGAAAGAACGCTCCGGGCAGGTGACATTCCGCGCGTCTAGTCGATATTGCGTCAGTAACGAGCTGACTTCTTGGCTTCCTGAACTCCAGTGGGGCAAGGTTGCGACAATCAAGACTTTCCTCTCCTCTTACCATCACTCCACATCACTTCCTAGCCTGGCTGTGATTTACTTGCAAATAACATTTTGTGACTCTATTTATGTATGTAATCTCCCTTAAGATTCCACTATACACCTGATGTACAAATTCTTTGTTTTAAAGCCGTAATATTTGTTTTAGAGTATACATCAAAAATGTATGTTTGAAGAACCAATTTATTGTATGTGATCCCTAACATTTCAGCACTAAACTTGTTTTATACGTTAAATTCAATTTGTAAACAGTGACAGCAAAAATGGATATTAGATTGTTTCTATCACTGTTCACAAATTGCATTTTCCGAGTAAAGCAAATTCAGGGCAGAAATGTTAAAGAACACATACATTAAGGCCACGATCTTTCATTTATTTCAAACACCTGCAAATAACTATAGTATTTTTTTTAACCAAATGCTTTGAATAAATTTGATCATGTGTACAGTTATACGATACACAATATTACCAGAGCGTTTTTTTTAAAATAATGTACCGTTTGCTAGCAAAAAATTATTTTGCTTAATTTAGGCTTATTTTGACAACAAAATATATGATATTTAAGGGGCAAAAATTGAAAAATCCGTTTGGTGTATTGCAACATAAAAATTCAGACACAAACGATGATATATAAGTGTTAAAACTGCAAGAATGAATTTTCGATACATTAATTAACTTGCGTTGAAATTTTTTTTTTTCGAAACCACTGCAAAACTAAAGAGCGAGGTCTTTAATTGGGTCTTCAAACAAACATTTATTTATACTGTAAAACCATTATTACGGCTTTAAAACAAAGAATTTGTACATCAGGAGTATAGTGGAATTTTAAATATTAGTCGTACGCTAAGCAAAATTAATGTTTGCAACATTTATCTATAATGATTTTGTTTTTATGTTTTGATGTAGTTGTCGGAGAGTAGTTTAGTGGAAGGAAAGGCAGCCTTGTCTTAACTACGACACCGAGAACTTTAGAAAATACATACAAATAAATAATTATAATACATACTCTTAGAGCCATGATTTGTAGCGAAAAATCTATTGCACCGTTTGCTTTCAATGTCTCGTGTGCACATCTGCAGCTGAGCTTCACGGTTAGCGGTAGGTAGTACTAACTCTCACTTGTACTGGCGAATCACAGCCGTATGGTCTCACAATAACCTTGTTGTGATTGGTGCGGCCAAATTAGAGACGTGTCTGAGCAAAGGTACGCTACCAATAACCATGAAGCACAGCTGCTAATGTGCACATCAGGCATTGTGGCTGAGTTTATAATTTATTTAACAAGTGATATATATATATATAAACAGGCGGCCGGAGAAAGAGAGAGAGAAAGTAGGGAACGGTAGTAACCAGCTCTTCAAAACTGAACGGATTAGGATTGTTTGTTTATTACGAAAAAAAACGATAATTTCTGTCGAAACTACCCTGGAGAAGGCAATTGCAGGATTTTAAAGATGTGTTATAAGGTACGCCGGTGTTTACCGTACCTGATGCTTCCTCGTTTACAAAAAAAAAAAAAAACTTTCGAACTACAGTATGGGTTAGAACATATATTTTTTTTTTGCGAAAAGATTTCACGGCTTGTTGTATTAAAAAAAAAATTCTAGCTCATGCCCAATCCAGTGACTGGATATCACGTTGGTCTCTCCCATTCACCAGGACCCATGTTCAATTCCCTGCTAGGGCATTACTGATTTCGGTTTTAGGTTTTTTCACGAAATCGCTTCAGGTGAATATTAGGGTGGTTCCTTAATA
Source organism: Medauroidea extradentata (assembly GCA_003012365.1). Classification (NCBI taxonomy): domain Eukaryota; kingdom Metazoa; phylum Arthropoda; class Insecta; order Phasmatodea; family Phasmatidae; genus Medauroidea; species Medauroidea extradentata. The sequence goes on along the minus strand of PNEQ01068582.1, from coordinate 1,769 downwards.
TAGGCCATGGCCGATTCATATTTTAGTTCGTGTCACTGTGCCAAGTTGTGTGTGACCGTCTCTGAGGACCTCATGCAATGTCGACGAGTCGTATAGCCCATTTTTTTATTTGTCGTAACTAGTCTTGACATATGTATGTATATAATGACTAGATCATTACCACTGTTTCGGATCTTGGGATTCTGCCCAGTGGCGGCTCGTGGGTTGTTGCCCGGTGGGGCTGCAGATAGTCGAACTGTACACTCTCGATGAACGCGCCGTAGACCAACAACCATTAAATATTTGCCGGCTACTAGATCATTCTTGACCACTCAGTAGTAAGGGGCACCTGCACATCAGCGTGTCAGTGGCTGTAGAGTCAACCAGCGCACAACTCTGTACAGCCCTTGGCAACTGTAGCCCTACCTGGCAGCAACCCACGAGCCGCCACTGGTTCTGCCTGCGAACATCGTATGTTAGGTGTAGCTGCTATATTATTATGATTGGTGCAGTTAAAAGAGAAACCTCTCCCCACAAAGACACGAGGCCAATAGCTAAATTTGAGTTTCTCGAATTTATGGTAGGTCAGGTTGAACGTCAATAATGTATAAATCACTAGGCTGTATTTTCTACGTTTGAATGACAGCTGATTTGACACATCTTCAAAGCCTGGATTGTAGTAACAAATAAGGAAATAATTAGTCAAGACTAGCATGTCTACCTTAGATAAAGAACCAATGGATATTTGATACTAGAAGTTTTTGTGAAAAAAAAAAAAAAAACATTTTAATTTTTTATCCTTACCAACTCTCAGCATCTTAGGGTTCTGCCATGGCCGTCTTTAGTAGAAGGCCGGAGTCTTTAATCTGGCAACGCTGCATCGGAGGCCTGCTGCCAGTCGCTCATTGGCTGCCCTAGTCAGTGTATAGACGTGATGTGTACACGCCACTATAGCTGTATCTATACGCGTTGCAGAGACTAGGGTGGCCAAGAAGTGACGAGTAACAGGCCCCCGATGCAGTGTTGCCACATTCAAGACTCCGGCCTTCTACTAAAGACGGCCGTGGTTCTGCCCGCAAATTACAGACATGTGTTGTCGCAGTAACGTTGTTTTTAATGGCACAATTAAACGAGAGACGTTTATACTGCCAATGATCGCGAAGAAGAGCTGCAGATGAACACGTAAGTTTATGTATCAGGATAGGATAGTTTTTTCTCACAGAAAGAAAAACTTATGTTTTCCTTAAGTATATTTAGCTAGAGTTGAAAATCTAAGGTGCTAAGGTTGGTTCATAATTTAAAAAAAAAAAAAAAAAAACACAGAACATATAACAGTAGAAACTGCGACCAGACGCCTTGTGAAATATTAATCAACAATTAGATTTGTAATGTTCAACCAATGGCATTTTTTCGACGAATCTGAAATATTCATTGCTGTATAGAAGACAACCGAAGGCCATTGAAACATATTTGATGTTGAATCGTATTTGGAGATAACAGAAAATGTACAATCAAAGTCCCAATAAACTGCACCGTGTAAAACATTATTTAAAATATAGAAAAACAGTTTCTAACATTAAACCAACATGGCGGACATTCACAAAATCCTAATAGGATGCTGTGATTGGTTGCTGTCCTATGTGTACGCACAAGAAATTAAATATTGCCATTTACTATGTCAGCATTGAAACATATTTGATGTTGAATCGTATTTGGAGATAACAGAAAATGTACAATCAAAGTCCCAATAAACTGCACCGTGTAAAACATTATTTAAAATATAGAAACAC
>PNEQ01068572.1:0-29841 GCA_003012365.1 Medauroidea extradentata | reverse complement strand
TGGAGGACGGCCGCTCGACGACAGACGACAGACCCCGTTTGCTTGGTAACAACGCCATATATCAGCGTGCTTGTCCTCGATATTGTGCAACCACGAGGGGGGAGGTGAGTTGCTGTCTTCCGTGGTTTCCCAACGCTGACCTGATTGCCGCTCGGCGACAGACGTCTTGCTGTCCGGCTTGCCAGGCAATATTGCAACAATACACTAATTAATTTTCATGTCCACTCACTGACAATCCACGTGTGTAAATACGGTCGTAATTATAGGTTGTCTTAGCAATACAATCGATAATCGCAGGCAAAATAAATGCAAGGCCAGCACGTAGAATTCTTTCTTCTTCCCTGATTTGCTCGCGATGCGATTAAATAAGAAAACTCTTTCATATTTGTAAACAGTGTGGTCCCCACGATTTCTGTCGTACCTACGATTTCGTCGCCTTGTGTAAAAGAAATGCCGATACAGAAGCTGAAAAAAGAATATATTCTGGTGGCGGATAAAACTAACTACTTTTCTAACTCCTTTAGTGTCTCGAATGCCAGATTCTGGACTGAGCTAAGTCAGAACATTCGCGGTGAGGACTATAATTTAGTAAATAAAAGTGTCAATATCTCCATCAACCAATTCAAGACGAAGCTGTTGCAGTGCTTGCTACTGCGCGACCACGATATCCAAAGTTGACATATTGAATGAATGCTTGTATGAATGTACGTATGACTGAACTTAGTGTAAATTGTTTGTTTCCTTCTTACTGTGTTTTAAAATTAAAACTATATAAAGTTTTCAAGTGCCTGTTCAGCGTGGCTGTCTTTTGTAAACATTAAGGCTATTACTGTTCGTTAGGTAGTATAGTTTATTGCTATTGATTTTCATTTATTTTCTTTTAACTTTAATCTCTTAAATAAGTGTTGTATGTACCTAATATGGGTTCACTGTAAGAGAAGGCATATATGCCTTAACTGCGCCTAATAAAGACGATTTTATTATTATTTATTATTAATAATATTCACGAGGTAAAAAATTCAAAGAATGAACCTAGCAACTTATTTGATAAAATATTAATTTCGACACATTTTGGGAGAATTTTATTTTAAATGTTGGAGACTCGGTAAATTTGGCAGTACTGATAGTTTGACATTGTTTTATTTTTATTTCAACTTACATTGCTATTTTAAAAACTTTTTTCTCATTCTGCTAAACAAGAGCAGCACGTAGCTGTTAACATGAAAGTGTCTTAAGTAGTATTGGATCCCTATGCATGCATGATTTGTTTACCAGCACAATAGAGCCAAATTATCAGTTCTGCCAAGTTAACAAAGTCTCCCCTAATTTAGTATCTATAATTAACATATATTCTTTTTAACATAACTAGACTGGCAGTGATTTGGTGAAATTACAATATTCGAAAGTGACAAAACACAACGCAGTTTCAAACAATTCATCACAGACCTAACGGTACAGAACCGTTTCATGCAAATTTCCTGCTCGTCTTCAGCACTTCAGGTCTAAAAGTACGAGACCAACATGTTACTACAACGTGCCGTGATGTGTCTGGTATATGCAGAATAGATGCAGGCAACTGGCTAACATCTCGTGCAGATGGCGTTGAAGATATACGTTGTCGGCACATTGTCTGTACGTTTCCAGAACTTTGAGAGCATTGCTACAACGATCAGTGACACAGCTTAAGTTGTGGGTTTTATTGATTCATTATTGTTCGTCTGACTATACCAGGAGGTCTAACGTAGGCCTGCATATACAGTATGACTCCGCTAACTTTTTTGTTAATCTCGGTACGGTGCCCTAAAAACTACGAACCAGTATGTATTTCCGTAGGCAAAAACACTCGAAAACAGATTCTTCTAAATTTTTCCCAAGATTTTTGTTCATGTGGCAACGTTCTCCTACTTTTAATGCAGCAAATTGTTTCTGTCTGAAAGCGATATCACGAAGGGATGTTGAGCCCCGACGAATATACTGTACTTCACTTGTAATAGAGAATAAGGAATGCATGTTGTAAGTATGGTAGGGATTATTCACGGCGACACACGCAGGCTGAAATGATGTGCATTTACATATGTACCATCCGTTCTTTCTTCGTCTACCTAGCTACTGACGAGGTAGCTTGGCAGGTTATCGAAGAAGGGCTGTGGATGAAGGAATTCTCGCCCGAAGAACCTGTACGCCTTTGCTGACGACTAGAAGTTCAGTGGACTGCAGTCAACCAGAAGATTGCAGCCGACACACTGTCCTCTTTCGCCGTGCACGTCCACCGGCTGCCTCATGGGCTTACAGAGTCGTCCAAAACAGCCAAGGAGGACGTGACATTAGCCAGTATGGTAAATTAATGAGGTCGTACGAGTTTGTAACTTATGAATACAGACCTGTTTTGTTTTAGGCACAATCTAGAATTACACCAACTGTAAGTTCGTGTCACATTCACAATTGGTCCTTGACTTATTTGACACCTCGTGTAAGTCGCTCAGCCAATAATAAACATGTAACTAAATGCAGGCTCATCTCACTGTATCAGCGAGCAGCCAATGAACAGCTGATGTTCGCTTGAGTGCACAGATATTCTTGGAGGCTAGCATACACGTCAATGAAACCGCGAATTTTTCCTGCCTCCACTTATGAAGCTTGTACCTCACACCACACCGAACATTTTCTTAGCAATATTCAACGCCAAAGTATTTTTTAGTAAACAGAAAATAGTTTTTTACTAACCACAATATTTTTGTAGTGGGAGTAAAAAGTGTTTGTGGAGGGAAAAGAAAATATTTGCAGGGTGCAAACCGACGAATTATTTTTGTAGGTTTCACAAAATATATATATTTTTTGACAGGATTCAGTTTCTTGGACGTACTCCATTGTAAATTGAATGACTGTCAAAGAAAACTAAACAAATAAAAGAAAACCATAATATAAGCACAGTATGCTTTAGTCAGCAAGATACATACACAACAAGGAATTCCAAAATGGAATCGGGTCATTCCATTTTGGAATTTCTTCTTGTGTATGTATCTTGCTGACTAAAGCATAGCCTACTCTGCTTATATTATGGTTTTCTTTTATTTGTTTAGTTTTCTTTGACAGTCATTCAATTTGCAATGGAGTACGTCCAAGAAACTGAATCCAGTCATGCACTCCCATTGCACAGTTCTTTCAAAGATCATATTTTTTTTTCCGGGAAGAGGTTGCAAGCAGCACACAAGACTAGCGGAGTTTTTAGGCTCACTGCGCTTGTGTACGATTATGGAATTAAATACTGCGGGCTTGGCATTTTCTTCACCTATCTAGGATGAGAGTTATTTACTGGTAAGTGTAGTGATAAATTTATTGATGATACTCGTGTTTCTTGATCAGTAACACACCTCATCCCCCCCTACACATAAATACAGGCGGGCAGCCCTAGTCGCGAGGCCACTACATGAACCCATCCTCCCCTCCCCCGCTCAAGCAAAGACAAAGTGGGTCTGAAAAGCCTCGAACCAATGCCTATTCCCGTTGCCCAAAGCAGGGAGCCATATGTGGCGAAGAATAAAGTTTACTTTATACGATTTTTCTTGGCTCATGCACGATGCTGTAGTAATAAAAATACAGTTACGTGAATATGATACTGTAATAATACTTGATCCGACTGTGCAATGGTTAGTAATTTAATTGACTGAGTAAGTGGAGCACGTCACAACTGTGAAGTTATCTGCACGTATTGGCGTAGTGCTGCGAAGCCCCACCAGCAATGTTGGTATTGTGACATTCTTGGCACGTGCTGGCAACGTGCTGCGAAATACCATAGCGATGGTGCAGATGCAAAAGCACGCATCTCCTAATCAACAACTCTTCAGTATAACTAAAGAAAAACGTTTTTCAAAGAAATACTGCCAGTGCAACAATTAAAGTAAATCAATTTTTAAAATAATATACCATAGGTATTGTAACTATGAGAGCTGTCGCAAATTCATTTGTACAGTTTTTTTGTTTATGCCGAAACCACAAAACTGATTTGGAGATACGTGATTTTGCATCTGCACCATCGATGTGCGGTGTTGCCTTGTGTGGCATTCCTGGGACGTGCAAACAACATTCTGCGATGCCACACCTACGATGTTGCGGTGTGACGTTCCTGGGACGTGCAAACACAATGTGAAGACTCACATACAGTATGTGAGATGCAAAGCATAGTGGCTGACATCTGGTGACGAACTTCTGGACCTTCAGAATGGTGATACCGACTGCAGACGCTCTATTGTACACGTGCGTGCGTAGGGAAGAAATTTAATGTCGATAAATAAATAATACTAGGTTGCAAAAGTACTGATCTCCATTATAAAAATAAAAGAGTTTAATTTTATATATATATACATACATAGAGCACTGTCGAGAATAAAATAATGTAAATATATCGTTTCGAGTGTTGTTTTATTTTTTACACATTACTACTTCTGCCAAACTAATTGTATTCATATATAAACATTACTTTCTAAACTAATTTTGTATAACCTCCTTGCATTTTACTTTCCAATTTCCGTATGTACTTTAGTTAAACACCTTGGTTTCATTATATCTAGTTAATTTTGAACTAGCAAGGTCACGCCTAGCCTCGTCCATTTACTTAACGGTAAATTGTTGAAATAATCAAGTCGGAGTCGTGTCTATGCAGTTGTAAGAGTTAAAATATAAACTTAGCATGCGAATCGTAGTAAAAATAATGTTCCGTTTTTCTGTAAATTCTTTGTCTATATAAAAAAAATCCAAAGCTATGTTTCCAGAATGTCTCGTTCATATTAACTATTGCTAACCAAATTTTGGTAACGTGAAAATTACAAGCTTATATTATCCCCTTTTTATATAAAATATTAGTCAACTTGGAATAAAGATAATATTTATATACGTTGTAATAACAATATGAACTAACCTTTAACCGTTATGTAACTTATAAACATTCTGAACGGACAGTTTCCGAGAGAAAAATTTTCATCAATTTTGTAGTTTGAAAAAAAAAATATATATATATTATACTTGAATTATTTCCCTCGTAAACTGTATTTTCGGTAGAATTAAATCGTTTACTGATACACACTCTCCATGCGGTGTTACTTCGCGTCGCTGCTAATACACACGGAAATGAATAATGTGGAATATATTAAACAATTTACTATAGGTTCCACATTAAATAGTTGGTCGTGATCAATATTAGTTTTACATACCTAAACTAGGCCTACAACCTGAATTGAATCCACAGGAGTCCTTGGAAATGAAAATAAACTTGCGCCTCCATTGCCAAGCATACGGAAAATACCTTTCTATCACCATTCCGGCCGTCTGCAAGGCGTGACGGTGCTGCTCCAAGCGTTGCTGTGCATCTCCCATTGCCAGTGAGACATTCCTGCGACGTGCAAACAACATGCTTCGAATTCCTACCTGCGATGTTGCCGATGTGACATTCCCGGGACGCGTAAACAACATACTGCGTTGTCCCACCTGCAATGTTGCCAGTGAGACATTCTTGCGACGTGCAAACAACATGCTGCGAATTCCTACCTGCGATGTTGCCGATGTGACATTCCCGGGACGCGTAAACAACATACTGCGTTGTCCCACCTGCAATGTTGCCGGTGTGACATTCCTGCGACGTGCAAACAACATGCTGCGAATTCCTACCTGCGATGTTGCTGATGAGACATTCCCGGGACGCGTAAACAACAGACAGCGTTGTCCCACCTGCAATGTTACCGCAGTGACCTCCCTGAGACGTGCAAACAACATTCTGCGATGGCCAACTGGCAACACTTTGTAAAGTGAATTGATGTGAAATAGCATTATATGAACTATTCGTGGATAACCAATGTTCTCTTGCTACTTCGTAAACTGTCATGTAAATGCAAATGGGAGAAAATCGCCCACACGCAGTCGACTGGGAAGAAACACACGTACTCAGAATACGAGTTGAGCACAGACAAAATTTTTGTTTTTGCGACTGTGATTGGAGAAAAATTACAATAACAGAAAATTTTTTTTGCATTTCCCCGTTTATCTGGTGATAATTGGTATGGACGTCACCATGTTTCTCTGATGGTAAGTATGTCAATGTATGTCCCTTGCTACCTGCTGTAAAACTTATTAACGAGCGTTAAATTGAATTGGCGAGTCGCAAACTTTCACGCGCTCTCTATATTCTCCTATCCGTCCACGTTTTCTCCTACTACTAATTGAATCAAATACGTCATATAGTTAACTTTTTCTTACAAACACTTTGCAGCTGAATTTCTGATTTGTAAAGAAAAAAACGCTTGGTTTTTTTTAAAATTAATGATAGAATCTTTATTTAGCTAAGGTTTACACCATTCTTCTCTACAAATAAAATGACAATCAAACTAAAGAAACCAGCCCCACGATGTTTGTTTGAAGGAAATTAAAAAGACGAAATGGTTTAAAATATGTGATGATACCAGATAGGCTTCCTGAGCTATATAGTTCGCAATAAGGCAATTGTTAAAAATTGTTTCTGAAACTTCATTTGCGTTGTACTATTGCAGTTGTTCGTTGATGCGAACTAGTTTTGCGTTGTGACATGTCGCTGGAAAGTTATTTAATATCACGTTCGTGGACCTCAAAACCTCAACTCGCCTGCTTATTTATTATGTCACATAATCGAACCACGCACCACTAGTGACTTGAACGTGGTACAGGTGACGTGAGAAAGGTATCTTCTAGAAACATTTAATAAGTGTGTTGGTGTCGTTGGCAGTTGGTGTTGGGTACAAGTTCGGTGTAAGAGTGCTGGCTGGAGAATGTACATATTATCATTTAGTGGACAGTTGTTGCTGATGTAATGGGGGCGGTGGCAGTGGTGAAGGTAAAAAGGGGAGGGGGCAGTGGTATCGTTTGGTTACGAAATTATTGAACCCTGTATTGATGGTGATGGTTGCTGGTGTGATATTGTCAGTTGAAATATATGAAATTTTTACCGCCTATTAGCCGTAGACCATATGCCAATTAGTAATTCATTAATTAGTTATTTAGCATGTTTTAACTGGAACGTTGACGAATATTTTGTATTTAGCAAGGCTCGCTGCAGTATAAATAGATGAATATTAAACTGCTGAATATTAAAAGCCTATACTACACAGTAAAACCAATGGTGTATAGAAGCAAAACATTTGTACTTAGTAGAAAACATTTGTACTTCGTAGAAAACATTTGTACTTCGTACAAAACATTTGTACTTCGTAGAAAACATTTTTACAGGTTTGAAAAAATTTTCCATGCAGAATACGTTTTCCTAAGTATAAATCATTATTAACTTTGTAGGAAACCTTTCTAATGAGTAGAAAATCTTTTTTTTTTTTGTACAGTACATACTTTATTTTACAATTTATATTGGACAGAAAAACCTTATTCCTGCGTAGAAATTACTTTTAATGAGTAGAAAAAACTGTTTTGAAACTAGTTTCCGTCCTGATTCCTAATAAACCGTCATAAATTGCAACGAAATTAACTGTAGTACGATTTCGGCGACATGTATAGGGCTAGTACACCACAAATACATCTTCCTCGCAGAATATTACCTTACAAGGCAAAAACTACATTACACGACACACGGCAGTTTTTTTGTATTCAGACCACCACCGACTCGTCAGTTCCAAGCAACGTGTTTTGCATTAATTTAAATCGCACTCCCTCGTCAACATAGCCGCAGGCGTTCGGCGAAAATAAATAAGTCAACAAAAATTTCCAACAAACATCATGAAATAAACCTACGGAGTGTGCGTGTACGGATAATGTGGATACTTTTTTTCTGGTGTATTTAAAACAAGGATATTAATGGACATGAAAAAATACCATGCATAAAATTAACAGTCTAGATACTTTTACTAGGAGGTAGCTATTGTTATAAATGTGGTAGATGATTGTAACTGAAATCAGGAAATGATCTTTCTTTTCTTATATATATATTATATATATACACACATATAAATAAAAGTGTGTGTGTGTAAAGAGTAAAAGCGTTAACTGTGTATAATATAAAATGAATGTTTGTCTGTTCCTCTTCTATTTTTATCTTCTATATGTTTTCCTATACCAGTCATCCAAATGTGCGGAAAAAAATTATCGGTGAGTTGTGCGTGCGCTGTCAAAGGTTTCTGCCCAAAAACTGTTCATACTTTAAAAGTAGTGAAAAGGAGGGGGGATGCAAATGGCGTACAAGGGCAGAACGGGTACCCTAAAAATTTAATAAATTAATTTTATTTCTAAAAATGTTTCTTAATATCATTTTGTACTATTTTAGCATATTTCAAAACTTGTTTGTTTTAGAAATACTACAGCATTAAATTGAAAATCCTGCGAACAAAGTCGCAGGTACCAGCTCCCGTCTTTCCGCGCACTCTCTCACGTTCTCATTCTCTCTCTCTCTCTCTCTCTGTCTCTCTCGCGTGCGGTTTTTTTATATAATAATGATATCAGCAGGACCACATTAGCTTGAACTCGCCACCTTCCTACGTCGGCCTTCGTAGCGTAGTCGGTTAGGACCCGGTCTACGGTGCGAGAGGTACTGTGTACGAATCCCTGCTCGGGCATAGTGATTATGGCGCCCCTTCACCTCACTTCACCCTCATCGGTTCTTCAAGAGGAATCTTCGTCGGTGTCGAATTTCCACATTTGACGCGTGGGAACTCCGAAGCAATAAGAGCCAGTGTCCAACGCTTGACGAGAAGAGTATCGCCTCTATAGCAGAGCGCAAGCTGGCGTGAATGGTTATCCTTGCAGTCTTTTTCCTATGGGACTTTAAGCGGTGACCACAACATTATATTTTTTAATAGTATGAAGTAAAGACCAACGCATGCCTCTCGCTTTGAACTTTACGAATTCAGGTAATATTTTCGGACTTACAGCAGACTAAAAAAAAACCCGTTTTTAGCCATTTTGAGAGGCTCGAAAATCATGTTTCTAACAAGCGTGCTGAATTTTTTAAAACTTAGAAGCATAGTTTCAAGTGTGTGTTCTTTTCGTAGATAAACATAATATGAATAAGTTAAGCGGTTTCGTGTAGAAAAGAATACGCGTTTCACGCTGCAACGCCGTCCATATGTCAGTCGAGGACTCACCTCGGCGGCCGTCTGACCCACGCTTCATATGCGTTGCAGTGTGTTCGTAAACAGGTTTTTTTATACGAAAATATTCCACGTGCGCCCATTGTGCCAACGTACGAAAAGAAAAACTCCAGACAATGTGGGAACCTCATTTTTAAGACGCCACGCTCATGAAAAACACTGTCTCTAATACCTCCAACACGGCTAAAAATGGTCTTTTCAGACTTCCGTACTTCAAAATGTACTAACCGGATGTATGTGAAACTCAGATTGCGACCTGCACTGTACTTATAATACTATAATTTTATTTTCCATATACCTATTACTTAGTTGCAGACTTTCCACCAATAAAATTATATGGTCACCGCGTAATGTCTCGTAGTAAAAAACGTTCGGTGGGAAGCTTGCACGCTAGTTCAGCGCTTGGCTCGTTGAAGCGACTCGGTATTTGATGCGCTCTTCAAGGTCGACCTTACAGCTCCGTCGCTTTTGATCCTCTCACGCGCGAGTAGGCGGCGTCCTTAATGGTTCGTTATAAAGGGCCGTAAAACCCTTTCACCTCACGCCTTCTACACCTTCTCGTACATCTCGATAATCAATTGCTTTATCTTCTCACCAACTGCCTGGGTTTCCTCGAGTAGGTTTTACCGTTGTTAATTTTCAGAGCCCACGTCTCCCTCTTGCGGCAACTCCTGGAACTGGCAGCCCGCTCTTGCAACCTCGCTTCTAATTACTGCGAGCGTGCATGGTTTTTATGTCCGCAAGTTCTCGCGGTAGCCGCGGCCGGAACTGCACGTTACGACGGTCAATATTGTTCGTTTGACAAGGAACAATTTTGATCGCTGATTTTGTCAGTACGGAGTCTAAACAGGCTGTCGACATTTCCGTCTTGAAAATCCATGGCGCCGCCTACCCGCGCATTAGAGGCTCGGAACTGACGGAGCCATAAGGGCGGCTTTGAATCGCGTATCAAATGTCGCATCGTCGCTACGAGCCAATCGCGTAACTAGCGTGCGTGATTCTCGCCGATCCATTTTTAGTATGGGACTCTAAGCAGTAGCTATTTAATTTTATTGATACGAAAGCCTGCAGCAAAGTTCAATCCACCTTGTTTATTTTCTGAGTTTCACACACATCCGTTTAGTACAGACTGAAACAAGGCGGTCAGGAAATGCCGTTTATGTCGATGTTGGAGTGAGTGAGCGAGAGATTTTGGTCAGCGCTTAAGAGGAGTCCTCGACTGGCGCATGGACGGCGTTGCAGCGTGTCACGCGCATACATTTTTACGCGAAACCGCTTAAGTTATTCATATTATGTTTACCTACGAAAAGAACACAGCCTTGAAACCATGCTTCTATTTTTTCAAAAATGCAGCACGCTTGTTAGAAACATGATATTCGGGCCTCTCAAAATGGCTAAAAACGGGTTTTTTAGAATGTTGTAACTCCGAAAATATTACCTAAATTCGTAAAGTGCAAAACGAGAGGCATGCGTTGGTCTTTACTTCATACTATTCAAAAATAAAATATTGGGGCCACCGCTTAAAGTCCCATAGTATAAAGAGTACAGCGGAAACCTTGCACGCCAGTTTGGCGCGCTGCGAATAGAGGCGATATGCTTCTCGTCAAGCGTGGGAAACTGGCTCTTATAGCTACGCTGTTACCACGCGTCAAAGGTGGAAATTTGACACCGCGAAGGACTCCTCTTAACATCTAGGTATTAAGCGCTGGTGAGGGATGACATGAGTTGAGTATAGAGCAGCACTGGAATGAAGGGGTGGGGGAAACGGGAGACCCCCGAGAAAACCCGCCGACCAACGGCATCGTCCGGCACGATTCTCACATGCGAAAATCCAGGAACTGACCCTGCCGGGAATCGATCCCAGATCGCCTTGGTGGGAGGCGAATGACCTGGCCATTCGACCACCGCGCACCATCAATGTTGGAGGTACTAGAAGAAAGTGTATTTTTTTTAATGAACATGCTGACTTAAAAATGTCATTCCTACACTGTCCAAAGTGTGTATTCTATCCGTGCACTGGCACAGTGGGCGCATGTCGAACAGTTTCGTAAAACAGACGTACACATTTCCTGAGTGTGGAACTCATGGCGTGTTAAGTTAGTACTACTTTACGATAATGTGAGACCATGGGCAGCATAAATCTGAGGCATTTGTTTATATGCAGTGATAATTTACACTTGTTGACTTTCATACTTTCCTGATTTATTGGCTGTATTGTCATAGCTCTGACCTCGACAATCCTGGATAGCAATGATGCACTTTACACTTAAAATATAAATTCCACAGCAAACATCGCGGTTTAATGGTAACCTTAATAAAAGGCCATTCATTTTAAATTGCAAGCATTCATATTTTTGATCCAAAACGTGTGGCTGCCTAGAATGTGAGGCTTTGGCAAAGGGGGAAATGCCCCTTTTCCTCCCTCTCCCTGGTGTGATAGTCCGGTGGTGGAAAGAGGGGGGGGGTAGGGGTGCTTTATTCCAGGAACAGCAACGTGTCTCGCCGTGTTGTTGGCTAAGCACTCTTTGTTCTCAGCGGCACATGACTGCGAATGTTTGTAGCCAGCCCAGCAGCACGGAGACAGGTGCTGAGGTAGACGATACCTACGACGCTGCGGTCATACACAGGAGAACAAGGTTTGGTATCTAGGCACATGCAAAATTCGCGTTATCATTTGGTACCAGACTACACTTCACTTTCCTGTACATAACTGAGCATAATCTGCAATTCAATTGGCCACGAACTTTTATGTGTTGTCATCAACGTGTGTTACGTCTTTACAGAGATTGGCCTCTCTACCGTGTAAGCATTCTCCGCGGCAAGTCACGACAATATCGGCCAGCGGGAGACGTCGAACGAGCCTTATAGCCCCTTGGAGTCTAGTCAGCTGTCAGAAAATAACGCGAATTTTGCATGTCTGTAGGTATAAGTCAACCATATGTGAACAACATTCGAAACGCGCCAAGCATTGGCTTTGTCGTTCTAACAATATTTAGGTCTGTATTTATCCGGATAACACCATCTTGCTGAGATAACTATACCTTCCACGCACGTGTTTCGCCATACAAACATTTACATTTTTGACTGCATCAAAACGTTTCCTTGTGTAGCAATTATGAAAATCTCGCATTCAACTCATCACTGGGCGTACTTCCGTAAAAATGTTGAGTCTAGATGCGCGCACACGCACAAAACATTCGCCCGCAATGGCGTATGTCTAAAAATAAACTTTTATGTTCATAATACGAACCCATTGCAAGATTCGTTCAAAGATCACAATAATTTCAGTGGTTTCAGAATAATCGCGGTACGGTACAGCACCGTTCATGCGCCATATACACAGGAATGAAAACGCACAGGAAAAAAAAGAAACTAGACGGTTTTTTTTTTTTTTAAGAAAATATAAAACTCTTATTTGCTTACAGTTTTCAAAGTATTAAAAAAAACGTCTAAACGGTCCTATAGCAATGCGAGTCACACAAAGGTAAACGAAGATGTCAGTAGTGGCATATTTGTAGGTTTCACTAGTACTGACCCACGTGCAGGCCTAATATAATTTAACATGTTATTGACCGTCATTCTTGCCAGGGTGCTTATGGTAGGCAGGCGCAGGGAAGTCGACGAACATTTTTTTGTCGTTTTAAAATTTTTTATATTTGTACTAGATATGGTTTGTTTTGTAGACATACATTCTGGTTATTATGTACATAACTTTTTTTTTTTTTTTTACTGCAGTGAAAATTTTTCAGTTTTCATAGTTATTTATAAACGGCATGTCAAAAGTCCAAATTTGCATTAAACATTTATATGCTTTGAAGTAAAACCAGCTGACTTACCGAACTGAAAATGTCAACACTGAATAACAACGTTGTAGGCTACAATATATTCTACATAAAAACAAAAAAAAAATTAAATTGTTTGTATTAAAAAATTAGTTGAATTTTTAAAAAAAAAATACACAAACATTTTATTTTTGTTTTTGTATGAGAGACCTTGAAGTCTACAATTTCGTTATTCAGTGTTTTTTTTTTTCTCAGTTCGGTAAGTCAGTAGGTTTTCCTATAAAGCATAAAACAGTTTTATGCAAATTTGGACTTTAGACATGCCATTATAAAAAAACTGTGGAAGCTAAAAAATTTTCATTACAATAAAAAATAGTGACAATATACAGTACGCGTCATTAATTTAGGACCATTAGCAAATATAACAAAATGTGTACCTGCTTTTAAATTATTGATGATATCTATGTTGAAAATGTTTGAATATTGCACTCTGAAAAACACAACATTTTAAAGTTAGAACATTGAATTTGGATCATAACTTCCAGTTGTATTAATTTTCAAATGTTTACAAAAAACTTGAATTTTCTTACGCTTTTTAGTTGAAAAAAATATGCAGACACAATTTAAGAACAGATGTTTTCTCACCTAATTTTTACTAGCTATATTTATACAGATGTAAAAGAAAAAAACATTTGAAGGCCACAAAATACTTGTAAACAGCTTTTTTATTTTTCTTAATAGAACTCTCATTGTACGGCAAATGAAGCATATTTTGCTAAAATTTAATTTTTTTTTTATGTTTGTACCAGTGGAGCTATTGAAGCTGGGTTTGCGGCACTACTGAATATTTTGTATCTACTGTAGTGCCGCAAACCCGGCTTCAATAGCTCCACTGGTACAAACATAAAAAAATTTTAAATTTAAGAAAATATGCTTCATTTGCCGAACAATGAGAGTTCCATTAAGAAAAATAAAAAAAGTGGTTTATAAGTATTTTATGGCCCTCAAATGTTCCCCCCCCCTTTTAGATCTGTATAAATGTAGCTAGGTAAAATTCGGTGAGAAAATATCTGTTCTTAAATTGTGTCTGCATATTTATTTTTTTTCAACTAAAAAACGTAAGAAAATTAGAGATTTCTGTAAACATTTGAAAATTAATACAACGGGTAGTTATGATCCAAATTCAATGTTCTAACGTTTGAATTTTGTGTTTTACAGAGTCCAACATTGAAAAAATTCCCAACATAGATAGCACCAATAATTTAAAACTGGGTACAAATTTTGTTATATTTGCCAATGGTTCTAAATTAGTGACGCGTACTGTATGTCTACAAACCAAACCATATATCATACAAATATAACAATTTTTATAACAAAAATTTTCCATCAAGCGCCCTTTTAAGTATAATGTTTGCATCATTCCATTCATCAACGACTATGACGTGACAGAAAACCTGTGTTATGAAGCGAGCATTCCAGACGTGTTCTTCGACTTCTAAAATCCTCACATTAGCTCGTGAATGCAGTTGCAAGTACCAATATTGTTGTCGGGACATGTAATTTCTAGCAGGTAAGCAAAGTGGCTTCTCTACAAGGCATCATGTGCAGTTTCACCATATTTCTGTCATCCATGCACCAATGGTCTTAAATAGCCTACTTGAAATGTTTGCCCTGCTCTTTAGCTCAGTTAACTCCAAATTTATATATTTGCATGAAACCTAACGCGGTTTTGAAAATTCACGATGGTAGGATAGGTCAGCCAAAATGTCAAGTTTAAGGCGTTAGAAATTTAACCCGAGGGAAATTTACCCGTGTTCGAAATTTCACGTGACAGTCTCTCGAATCAAATCCTCACTTGCCCTTGCCCCCGAGAAGGATGGCGCGTAAAAATGCAAACAGTAGAAATTACTAAGACCACGATAAAGTGAAATATATCGAAGAAACAAACTCTAAAGTAAAATTGTATTTAAATATAAATAAAATTACGTGTAAAGAATACACTGTATTTATTAAAATATGTATTACGTAGAAAATTTGTAAAATTTTTTTTTATTCTCACCATCAACCTGGTCACGTGAATGAAATAACCTACCCTACTCCAGCGGGTGAGTTTTCATAAACGTCTCTAGTCGACAAAAGGTGCTGCGGTGGTCGAATTGTCAGATCATTCGCCTCCCACCAAGGCGATCCGTGTTCGATTCCCGGCGAGGTCGGTCGCATGTGGGAATCATGCCTGACGATGCCGTTGGTCGGCGGGTTTTCTCGGGGATCTCCCGTTTCCATCGCCCTGTCATTCCGGCATTGCTCCATACTCGCCTCATGATCACCCCCTCATCAGCGCTAAAGACCTAGATGTTAAAGCGCTGATCAAAATCTCTTTACTCACACACAAGTCGACAATTTGCTGCGCAACAATCAACACGCTATTCCTCCGTTTACACCGCGTGAATGTCGATGGTGGCAGGTTGACCTGGTGTGCGGTATCCCACGAAGAGATTGCTCGAGGAAATAGAGGGAAGAAAGACAAATCCAAGCCCGCTGAGCCATTAATCTCGGCTGATGGTTGGCCGAGAGGATGGGTGTGTGATGGTTGGTGTGTTGAGTGTAGGGAGGTACTAGGAGAGAGGGGGGGTGGCCGGAACCTGCAGGGGTCACGCCCGGCACTGGCGCTAACATTTCCGTCGGCCGGAAACCAATCGGTGGCCCCCTCCCTCTCGACACCCCCCTCCCCCCCACAGGACTCTTTCCTCCTCCTCCCACCGCCTAGCCACCGGTCACGTGATGACAAACGACCGGCCGCCCGCCACTAACATAGCCGTCCCCGCTGTTTCAACAAATTATTCCCCCGATAAGACAAGCTTTCCTTTTTTTTTCCTCTCTTTTTCCCCCCACTTCTCCCTGACTTCCCTTCGAACCTAGGAAAATGTTCACTGCCAAGCCACGGAGGTTGAAAGGCTTATGTCATCTTCTGCCCTGTGTGGAATACGTGTGCACGAGTTAATTAATGAAATCCAGTGTGTCTTCGAAGACTTAAAAGAGCCCTATACAGCAAGCACTATATGCGGCGTTTAAGAGTGCGTGGTAGATAAATAAACGCTGAAATCATCAATTGATTTCTACGCTTTTTTCGAAGTCAATGTGGATAAAATACTCAATGACAATCCCAGATAATGGTATTTGCCAACTTTATGAGTAAATATTTATCCAGAATTACTAATTCGTTGCGCGTGTTCGCTTGCGCCGCAGTTAAATGCACGAGGTTCCGGCGTCAGAGATTGTGCTTCAGAAGTTCGCAACACTGGAAACAATTTTGTTTAAAACGATGACTAAAGCTATTGTCTACAACTGCTATTGTTTAATTTTCGAAAATTGGCGTCAAGAAGCCTACAGTTATATATTAATGCTTTTAGCGTTGGATTATGCCGCTTAAGGTACGGAAACTGGTAGGCGATAAGAACTAGACTGGCTTGTGAGTCAACAACCGTATCGCCTTTATGTGACAGGAAACAACTCTTCTTTATTATTAATGAAAAGTTCATGGCAAAGTCCAGCACGTGCTTCTCTATTTTTATTTCTTACAATTCCGGTTGGTCTTTTTTACATAACAGAAGTCTGGAAAATACATTTTTAGCCCTGGAACCAAGAGAGCGTGGTACATAATTAGATGCTAAAAGAATTAATCTATAACTGTAGGCTTCTAGAAGCCAATTTGCGAAAATTAAACAATAGCAATCCTAGACAATAGTTTTAGCCAACGTTTTAAACGAAATTGTTTCCAGTCTTACGAACTTCTGAGGCACAATCTCAAACGCCGGAACCTCGTGCATTTAACTTCGGCGCAACAGATCACGCGTAACGAATGAGTAATTACGGTTAAATATATACTCGTTAAGTTGGCAAATACCATTATCTAGGATTGTCATTGAGTATTGTATCAACGTTGGCTTGAAAAAAAGCGTGGTAATCAATTGATGTTTTCAGCGTTTATGTGTCTATCACGCACTCTTGGTGGCCATCCGGGTGAACAAATTGTACACGTTCGATATCTAGATACGCGGAAGCGATAAGGACGGACAGATCGTGCACTGCGTTTCACCCTAGCCTCTAGGCGAAAATCGGTCAACTGGGCAGCCTTGATCGCCGACAACGCGCCTGCACGAGACGTTCAACAATGACCCTCCCTATCATTTATGACGTAATATTAAATATACAGGTGTATTGTACCCGCCCTTTCCTTTTAAAAGTTTCTGCGACAAGATTTACACACCTAAAAACAACAGCAATAAGCAGACATCACAAATATTATTTGTTACTTCCAGAAATATTTTATTCTAAGTCTTCGTGTAACCACCTACACACTGGAAATATACAAACCAGATATAGTTGATATGTCCTTAGGATATTTGGTTACAAGTTCTGGATATGTCTTAAATGATGAGCTAAGACAGTGTGTTAATTTTGTGTGGTGATACTTTAGTAGCTAATTTTGTGTTGCCAGTACAGAGAATATGGTGAGAGAATTGCTACTCTGAAAGTTAATTATAATATTAAATTAATACACATAAAATTAATAACTTCTTAATCCTCTATTTAGATATTGTTTCTAGTTTGATTCATATTTAAGGCCTTGTTACGGAGTTTTGCAGTGATTTTGAAAATATTTTTTTTATTGTTACCTAATACTCATTTCAAAATTTTGTTGCACAGTTTTGACACTTAGGTATATGTTATAATGTGTAGCTGAATTTTTTTTTGTAGAATTATACTGAACGATTTTTAGATTTCATTACCCAAAGTACCACGTTTTTCGTCGTGAAAATAAGCAAAAATGAAGGAAATTTATTTATTTTTTTTTTTTTGCTGGCGAATGGTACATTATTATAAAAAATGCGTCCACAGTATTGTGCATCGTGTGATTGCACACTGACTCAAATTTTTTCAAAATTTTTGGTTAAAAAATATTTGAGTTATTGGCACCAGTCTGAAAAAACTCGGGAACAAGTCCTCAACAAGCTATTCACATAAAACGTAAACACTCCGCTCTGACTGAGCTGCATACACATTTGGTAATAAAACAAAGTCTAGAAATACAATTCGACGAAAATTTTCTGACATCTGGAAGGAATAACAATAAAGAATTTAAAAAATGCGTTCTAATTTCAGCGGAGTGGTACAGAAAAGGTTTTTCTAGTTTATGTCTACGCGGTTGATGCATTAGCGTCGATTTTCGGACGAAATAGTTTTGTAACTACAGTTAACTCATCGCGATGTTAGTCTTGTAAGTAAAGATTAAGATTCCACAGAGCAAAAATGATGCTAAATGAAAGTTAAACTTTAAAAGTTGTCTAAAAATTATACGGTTTGAAATACGACAGCAGAGAACAGTCGGAAAGAAAAATAGACCAAGGATGTGATAAAAAAGGAAGTTGAATGTGCGAACAAGAATGTACTTTAAAAACATCTGCGGGACTCGGGACAAAGCACAAGAGAAATTAACAAAGCTCTAACCAAAGAAAGCCTTTGAGAAAAAAATAATAATTTCCTAAACCATGCAGGAAGCACGCGAGTATCACGCTGGAATATTATAATGAGGGCCGATGCCACTCGTTTGTTTACTCACGTTTATTTCCTCTGCTGTTTCGTAACGCGCGCTTTTTAAGCTGACAATCACCAAACTCAGCGACCATGTAACATTAACGCCACGCTTTGTAGTTTTTCAGTGATTTTAAAAAATATTCTTTAAAGCAACATAATTTTCATTTCGAAGAATCCCTAGATTGTTTTGTCATAAATATATCATAATTTGTAACTAAATTTTTGTGGCATTAAACCTCATAATTTTCTAGATTATTGCACCGAAATTGTCACCAATTTTGTTAAGAAAAAAAGTTAAAACCTAGAAAATATTTTTTTGCATTATTTTGTAAAAATGCCTATTCAGAAATGTGTATTGTACAACTGCTCTTAGATTTGGATTTTTTTAAAACCATTCCATTGAGTTTTGAGGTTTTCTGCGCTGTTGTGAAATAAACTACCTACCATACATAGCATTAATCAAACATCACACTCACATCAGTTGCAGCGATACAGGTCAAGTTATAGCCTCGGACTATTCAGTTTCAACCTAAACAAAGACCGTGTTAGAAATTGCATTTTTTGTTGTGGAAGTGATTACGTCACCCAGCTCAGCAGACGCCTGCTAATATAATAATGAACCTGACAGTTTCGCATACAACGATTTTGCCTCATACGAAATACGCGATAGCCATTCATAGTGCTAAACTACTAGTCATTACAGCAAAACGTCACTGATTATAACCAGGTTTCATATTATTAAAAATAATATTGCTGCAGTTTAATTAAGTGCATCATGTCTCTCACGTAGTAAAAATGTGTCACCTAGTCTCCCACGGTGAAGGTGAATGATATACAGTAGACCATATGTTTATCTCGGTTCAAATTAAATAGGCAATCAGTACAAAAAAAATTTTTCATTTAGCGAAATATTCCACTCCCTTTATTTTAGTTGTCCAGCAATATATGTTTGCGTGTTTATATAAATGTTCCCTGCCAGTGGCAACACAATATTTACTTGTTGGTAACTCGTAATAACTTTATCTTTACTGAAAATTCCATGAAACGAGAGATACTAAGACATTTGGAGCAAGGCAAGCCTTTTTAATGATTATTAAAAATTTTACAATAACATACTTACCTCTCATGGGTTAATACAATCATACTTTTTGTAATGTTAGTATGAAAGTAAAAATCCACTTGTTTGTTAATGCCACATTCCAGGCGATACCGCCGTTGGATAATTCGCACCGTTAAAGTATACGGGCTGTCCAGAAAAAAATACGCATAGTAAGCACATCACAAAAATCCTGGTTAATTGGAGACGAAAATGCAAGTGGCAAAATGTTGCACGACAACATTTTACATGCACAGTGTGGCAACATTGCACTGTACTTAGTTCCCTCTTGCGCTCCTGACATCTTATTTATCTTACTACTACTACTATTCTTACCTGCATATTATGGGTGTACGTTAAAATACTGAGCAGTCCAAACATTTTTCTACGTTTTCTTGACGCAACATACAAAAATAATACCAGAACGTGGAGCGCAAGAGATTACTCTCCGTGCAGTGTTGCCACTGTCTGCACATTCAGTGACGTCGTTGCCACTTACATTTTGGTCCTTAAGGGTGTTAAAGTGCGATGAAATCATAATGTTATATTTTTATGCAATATTGTTAGTTTTGTAGACGATACTTGTGAGTACACTTTACTCTTACGAAACAATTTTACCTCTCATAGTTTTCTCATAATGGGGCGTCAAAGTCAAAATTTGCTTGTTACACTGCCATGCAAATAGTGAAAACCAACTGACCTACTTAAACAAAATAATTAACTTACATCCTATGAGCTATGCATTAAAACCTTTAAAAACCCACAACGTCATATTTTTTATTTTAAGAAAAAATCACGAAAATACAGAAAAACGTAGCAAATTCAGAAATATTTTTAAAATACAAAAACAGCTGGCAGGATTTTTTCAAATGTTTTATTACGTAGCCCATAGTACGTTATTTCACTGTGAATTATTTCACGTACGGAAGTCAGTTGGTTTTCACTATTGGCGTGGTAGCAGAACATGCAAATTTTTACTTTGACGCACCGTTATGAGAAAACTACGCCAGCTAAAATTGTTTCGTAATAGGAAACTGCACTCACAAGTATCGTCTACATAACTGACACTATTTCATATAAATATTAAAATTACGACTTTATCGCACTTGAACACCCTTAATATTGCTCAGGATTCGTGTGGTGTACTTACTGCAGTTGTTTATGGATATTCTGTATATATTTTACTGCACATTACACGTAGTTGTATAAATATATACTCATAACAATAAACCTATGTACTAGTAAAATATTGATTTTAAATGTTAAATGTATATGTTTAAGAAAATATAAACAGTATTAATACTTTACATCGCATAGTAATTCACATTTCAAATAAAGGTCAGCGGTAACAAGCAAATCTTGAATAACTTACATTAAAAATGTTACAATTTTATTGACTGGATTCAGTTTCTTGGACGTACTCCATTGCAAATTGAACGACTGTTTACTCAGAGAAATATGCATACCGGGTCCATACCGGGCATTGATATGATCTTTGAAAGAACTGTGCAATGGGAGTGCATGACTGGATTCAGTTTCTTGGACGTACTCCATTGCAGTCGTTCAATTTGCAATGGAGTACGTCCAAGAAACTGAATCTAGTCATGCACTCCCATTGAACAGTTCTTTCAAAGATCATACAATTTTATTGTCCTGGTTGTAGCCAAGTTCTTTCAGGATGGAGGACTTGTTAATTTAAATTACTAAATTATTATTTCCTTATTTTAACAAACTTTACTAGGATAATTTATTACAATATTCACCTCGTCTCTGAAAAATTCCTGTGTTTGTCTGTGTTTTCATCGTGGTATCGTCTCGTCGTGTTTGTGAAGTCACTGTTGGGACAACCGGTTTTATGTGTACCATAAGGCGTATTTTAGCGGTTGAATTGTTCACAAGCTGTTAGCAAGCGTTTGCTGAAACTGTTTTAATTTACAAGAGATCGCTAAAATGCAATATTCAGTGAACAGAAATGTCTACCAACATGGAGTTACGAAATTATGTGTTTGCTTATCTCTTATGAAGAATAGAATTGGCGTGTACAATGCAAAACACATCTTCACGAATTTGTTAGTTGGAAAATAGACTGCTGTCACTATTTTTATTTACATGTCCAACATAATAAATTGTAGAAGGAAATTTAATTATGCAGCTACATAAAAGGAAAAATTAATATTGCGTGATTTTCATTCAAAATAACTTTAAGTCTCGTCCATATTGCGCATAAATACAGTTTGTTTTTATTTCAAATTTATTCGAGATAAAACAGGAAATAATGGTCAAAGTAAACATCCTGTGAACAAACCCTGTAACCGTCCTCCTGCCTCGGTTGCCAGAATCGTGCAAACACCCTTAGCATATTTGCAAACACTGTTGTAAACACGAGCGCTAAAATGCTCTGTTCACAGGTACCGCTACCAATTCAACCGCTAAAATACGCCTATTGTCTTCGTCTTATTGTCTGTGTTGTGTTAACGTTGCCATCTTGAGTTTCTTTTTGTTTTGTTATTTGGTTACAACATTAACTTTTCTTTTATTTTTTACTGTCATTGATTTTACACAATTTCTCTTAACGATTGTTTCACTTATGTATGAGTTAGCTACAGCGAATTACGACATTATGATTACAAATCATTCACAAATCATAACACAAAGCATTTTTTTTTTTGTTTTAGCTTGTAGGTTGTTACAATTACCCATGCTCGTGAAAATATTACTAATTTACATTAGGTAATTACTTAAAATTATTTGTAACAAAATTAGCGTTACTGTGCGTACTCCTTAAGTAATGTTGTGTTAAGTCGAGGGGCGTATTACTTGACTGAGTATCGAATCAAATTATTCACCAACATACTCTCCTAAAAAAATAAACATATCAGAACATCATCATGGTGAAGAAGACAGTGGTGCAGGAAGGCTACAAAAGCCCAGATTTGTGCAGGGGAAAAAAACTGCGTTCACTCGTGAGATGTGTGCGACATTGTAACTTATATGTGGTGGAAATGGGCTCGGAATCGCGCGTAGTGTCGCCTGCGAGGGTAGGCCATTAGCGTGTCTCTCTGGCTGGATAGATACGTGCAACGATAGGAGCAGGTATATCGCCGCCGGACATCTTGATTACCCCGCGCTAGGGGTGCGAGCAGGGGGTTAATGTGTCGGCGTATTACCGGCCACACCGCAACTTACTTCTACTACGTGCAGATATCCTTCACGTCCGAGCCCGCCTGCTAGATGTCTTCCTTCTCCCCTGCTCGCTCGTCGATATATGAGCCAACGGCTTTCAAGAGGGAAAACAATCATAATTTAATATTTGTACTAAACAGTGGTTTTGCAGACATTATTTGGTAGTACATTTTCCATCTACAAAATAAAGTTTTAGCTCTACCAGTTTTCCCAGAATGGCATTTCAAAGTCAAAATGTGCATGTTTTTAGTTCACAACCCCCCCCCCCCCCCCAACCAATCGACATAATGAAACGAAATAATTCGTAGGAAAAATAAACGTGTCACGGGCTAGGATTTTACGTATATAAACACCCATTCAAATAATGTTCCGTATTAAAAAAAATCTGAAAATCGGAATTTTTTCCTACTTTTAGAACATTTTTTTAAATACAAAAATATTTTGTATTGGTTTTTTATATACTTGAAGCCCTAACCAGTGACATGTACTTTTACTGCGAATTTTTTCATTTCACTATGTCGATTGATTTTCGGGGGTGCATAAACTAAAAACATGCAAATTTTGACTTTTAAATGCCATTATAGGAAAACTGGCTGAGCTAATTATTTGTGTCAGAGGAAAATGAACTCCAAAGTATCGTCTACTAAACTATCACTGTTTCATAGAAATATAAAATTATTATATTTTCCCCTCATGGACGACCTTAAGATGCTGTGTCACCTCTATTATTAACATTTCCCATCTAAATTTAATAAAATTAAAGATAAGAATAATTATGTGCAATCTCTCTTAATATAAACATTACGTTGTACGATTATGTGCATATTTATGGACTAAATTGGAACTAGGAGTTATTTAATCTTTATTACATGTTGAGAGTTAGTTATTATATGAAATTATGAATTAGGTTAATAATTTCATAACTACACTTTAATACTTCGAATACAACGTGCGTAACGGAAGGTAATATAATTAGCTAATTCCTTATTGAAATATTTTCAAATATACGTTATTTGGTCAAATTTGGAGTAAGGAAGGAATAAAGAAAAATTCAGCCTGCTTAGTGAAACGCCCACCGCACGCTTCAAATGCGTTGCAGTGCGATCGTAAATAGGTTTTTATTTAATTAATTTATTTATTTATTGTCTTATTTTTCAAATGGCGAAGTTAAGGCATGTAGCCTTCTCTTACACTTAACCATTATTTGCAGATGCACAAAATAAAATTACATATACATATAACTGACAAAAAATATGGGGAAAAAATTATTAAAAACTAATGACGACTAACATGACAAAAATACAGACCACTTTACATATTCGTGTGAAGTAACGACTAATAAACACTCGTACAGAGTTTATGTTTTTTCAAAAATATTTCCAACACAAAGTCCTAGCTCGTTATGTAGATATGCAAACATTTAGTATGCACAAACAAAAAATCTTTAAAAAAAAAATAAAATTGATTAAATTTGTGACAAGCAAGACAACAACAATGTAGCACTTCACAAAAATATCAAGCAATAGTTAATTTTTTACTAACCTTAGGCAGCCGGTTGTAATATATATGTTACTACGGAACTATTCCACGTGTGCTCATCGTGCAAACGGACGGAAAAAAAACCGCTTCAGACAAGGTCAGAATCTCATTGTTAGACACCATGCTCATTACAAACGCTGCTTATAAGCCTTCCAACATAGCTAAAAATGACTTTTACAGACTGCTGTACTTCTAAATATACTTGCCGGGTGATCCTGAAACTCATATTGAGACGTGCAGTAACTTTGCTGCAGACTTTCCACCAGTAACCTTTTATGGTCACCGCGTAGTGTCCCATAGTTTAAACGGTTCTGCGGAGACCTTGTAGTCTAGAGCAGCGCGTGGCTCGTTGAGGCGATGCGTCATTTGATGCCCACTTCCAGGTCGCCCTTATAGCTCTGTCATTTCTGAGCCTATAACGCGCAGGTAGGTGGCGCCCTTAAGCTGAATTCACAACCAACACTTAAAGAGTATGTAATTACTTATAAAAGTCGAAATTCTGCACGTGCTTGCTAGTATTCACATGCCCACGTAGCATGCGTAAGTAGCTTATTTAGCCATCTTCACTACTTCGTACGCTAAGTGGTGATGTGAATACTGCTTAAATGTAGCTGTAAGAACGTACGATAATTTTTAATTTATGTTTTCTCGAATACTTTCTCTTTGTGTCGTAAATTATTATATGTTTCGCTCCAAAACTATTAAGATGTCGTAATTTACAGTCGACATTTATGCAGACCTACATTGGATGCTATTGTGAATTATATCCCAAAAACATCACGTACGTACGTTAAGCATGGTTGTGAAACCGGCTATATTCACAACTCTCACTTGTCCACTGCACGTTACTTTTAATTAAACTTCCATATCAACAAATATACGCTAGTTGAGAGGCATGTGTACCAGACGTAATTTTACGCGTTTGAAGCGCGAAGACAGAACGATAAGTCAGATTGTCATGTTCCACTATAAAAATCACCGCCTCTATAATAGCAGGGAGCTACGCTGGCGTGCAATATCTTTGTATAGGTCGTTCGCGATAAAGTGAGCCTTAAACAGTTAACTGGCCGTTACTGCATATAATTCAACATTAACAAACATCGCACCTCTAGAGCAGCAGAAGCACACTTAAAAGTATTGTTCCAAGATACTGACATTTGAAGTTTTAGTGGAAAAACAAATTTAGGAGTCAAAAACTTTCACTGTAACCATAATATCACCTTTCATGTTGCATATACCATAATTAACAGTTGCCAATACTGATATGCTATGATAATTGTATTATTTTCGCTACAAAAATATGAAAACTATATTACAATGATAAAGAATCAACTAAAAATATATACAGCTATCCTGTAAGCAATATAAGTGTTGGTATTACCTTCACAAAGGCCATTTAAATACGCATTACAATAGAGGCGTGACTCAAAATGTCCCCTTTCTGAGTTGTGCACCTATTGAACTGGAGGTGCAAGTTGTTTTACTCTGTACAGTTGGCAACGGATTGCCTAATGTTAGTCTGTGTAATAATACAACTTTACTGAAATTAATTCATATTAAATCGACTTCTCTGTGTTTCATATATTTCGAAACTTTTATTTATGATCTTATGTAAACCGACTGCATAGTTTTACCTAGTAAACGCCAACACAAAGTGACGCTATGCAATGCTTGCATTTCGGCCGACACGATTTATATTAGATATTTTAGGCATCTACAAGACTGAGGGTAAAGCTCAGTACAATGTACATAGTCGACATAGCTCTACTATTCTTGCTGATAAAATATATGTAACTAGCCGCTGAAGAAAAAGTGACTTTCTTCTTCTGGAAGGTTACTAAACAAAAACTTGGATATATTTTGCGTTTGCGGTGACAGTTGGCATTGCTGCTCAGGGGAAATATCTTTAAATAAAATTTACGAAACGTCATTTTATTTTTTCGATGTCAACGCTACCTAGCGTGTAATTAGGTAATTGTATTTCCGCTAGATGCCGTTTAAGTTCCTTTCCTAGAGTTAAATTTTATTTGCAGCTTCAATTTCCCATGACTTTACTGAAACACTCTGTGACTTCACGATAGTTAGAACTTTTTGCGATCCATTTAACAGTCGTAATAATCACAATGTGTACTTAACTGTCTCATACACTGATTTCTGAAAAAAAAAAATAAATAAATAAAAAATAAAAAAAAGGAACTAGATGCAATATGTTAATTGTAGGTTAGTCACGTAAAGAAAGCACTTTTGTAACTTTGGTTATTTTTACCTTCTTTCAACCTTTTTGTATATTTGCACCATTTCTTAAGGCACTTGCCTAGTAACCGTGTGTTTGTGTGAGTGAGACACGACGCCAACGGCGATGCTGGCCTGATAATCTAGTGCGGTATCACCTCTATCGCAAGACACTGAAACGGCGTATTTTGGATTCGTAGCTCACTCGCCTGGAGCTGTCAGTTGCGTTCCGATCGGTGAAAAGTTTTAATCAAAGTCAATTTCAAGTTTCTACAGTAGTTTCAAACGAATCCCATTAGTAGTTTTCCAGATATTTGAAATAGGTTTTTTAAAGTCATTTTGAGGGGCTCCGAAATTATTTGTCTAATTGTCGTGATGTTTTAAAACTACCATTCCGTCATCGTTCGAAGCATATTTTCTTTTCGTACATCGACACAATTGGCACCACGTGTGGAATACGTCCGTAATAAAACGTATTTACGAACACTATGTTCTTAACGTTTGCATAAAGCTTCGTTTTCCAAAATTAAAAGATTGATAGCCTATCTGGCTCGAGAGTAAGAGGTAATTTTTAATTATTTTTCTTTGCAAGGCGGCACTTTAAAAATGCTCTCTTAACCGTGACGAGCCTACAGTCGCGTGGCAGTTGTTTACATTGGCAAGTTGCCTGAAATGAAAGTATAGAGTTATGTGGTGCAACGATAAAAACGCTGGACTCGCATTCGGTAAAGTCCGGGTTCGATTTCCGTCTACGACAATCCTGATCTCGGTTTTCCAAGGTTTCCTGAAATCGCGCGAGGCTAATGCTGTGAGGGTGCCGTAACATAGGCCATGGCCGATTCCTGTTCCAGTTCCAAGAATTTTGTTACGCTATGTGTCACCGTCTCTTAACGACCTCGATTTTGACGAGTTGTAGCCCGCTTAACCTACGGGAATAGGAAAAAACTGAGCAGGCCTTGACAAGTGCTCAGTTCACCATGACCAGCCTATACAAGATAGTTGACTATCTGCGTGTCTTTAGACCTCGCATATACCTAACTACGAAGGGAATTTAGGCATGTGTTTAATTTAACATTTCTTCCGAGCTTTAATTCTTGCTGCAAGTTCATGCCTTATTAATCACGTGAAAATTTATTGGCTTTGTAATATATACAACATTGTTATTCACAATGACAACTTATTTTGCTGAAGGAATTAAAGCCTCGCGTCAGTAGCCAACTACAGTTTTCTGTCCCAACTATTGAGCATATCTTAGTACCGCATGTTCGCAGCATTCGACAACATTTCAACACAATTATTATGTTCTGCATTTGTTTATGTCCTGTATTTGTTTATGTCCAGTGTTTGTGAATGTTCCAGTATGTACTGGAGAATATGGAGGCAAACAAATAAATATAAATTAAATTAAAAAAAAAAAAAATGAATTCGCTGACGCGAGGAAAACGCAAACAAGCTACGAAGCCACTCTGAGGAACACACCATATTGGAAGCCAGCATCCTGTGCTCGTAAGCAGCACACGTGGGCCAGGAGGTACACTGCAAAGTGGACAAGAATAATTGGTTTGATGCAACAAGAACACTCGCTAGCCTGGCAGTCACAGATGTCATGTCTCATCTGTGACGTCACATGTTCAAATTTTGATCACCAATTTTAAGGCGATTCCCGACTATTGCAACTGCAAGTGTCTTATATCGAATATCCTGCACTAGCCTCTACATAACCGCGGCCGCTGTGAATATGAAGCAGCAACTACGTAAGGGTGTCTGGTGATGTAATTCGTTTATCTTAACTCTACATTTCGAATATATCAATTATGTTTAATGAAATAACTGACTATTCCCACTTTTATTAATAACATTTCATTTTATCCTCACAAATTAAATACATTACCTACATAATACATTTTAATAATTTCAAACATTGTGTAATATTTTTATGTCAATAAAGTTACATTTAATTATTTACTCACATACTAATTTCAACCTTATAGCAGATTCTGCATTGTTTGAATCTTGGGCATTAAGTTATGTTTTCGGATTTACTGCATCGACGTTTGTGCATTTAAAATACCGGTTTTTAATAATTAATTGGCCATTCTGTGAGGCAGTTTTCCAATGGCGGGTGATCATTTATGTGACCCATTGACAATTTTTTACCTCGTGCAAATTAGAGGCATCTTTCAGAACCAAACACAACTTTTGTGAAAGTGATTTTTTTTTACTCCACGTGGCTGTACTCTCAGTGACGTGAAATATGTGTTTAATTGTGAAGACACTAATTACCTTTGCTGTGTACAATTTTGGTTCCACATGGACCATTACTTTTTCCACCATCAGTAAATGATTAGCTCAGGGTAGAGTATAAACAAATTTTCTTAAAAAATTCAAAAGTTTTAGACGATTGTGAATAGGATTATACAAGTTTGGTTTATTTTGTAGGTCTTGAGCCCTTCTATCACCTGCCTCTTTATTGACGACTACTTCTGGAACATCATATGTATGTGTATATATACATACACATACACACACATATGTAGGTTATATATATATATATATATATATGCTATATTTGTATATAAACATACGTACACATATATAATGTGTGTGGCACTTTTTTTAGGATGTGCAAAATGAATGTTACCTATTTCAAAATGGCCAACTTTCATATAAGGTTCTACCCTACAGTGTCGAAATATAGAAGAAATTTAATTATAAAGACGGGACCATTTGCTCGGATGCTCAGGAACTGGAGAAGAAATCTCCCGCAGCATTGTAAGAGCAGTATAAGGGTTGGTTCGCGATTAAAAAACAAAGTACTATGGTAATTTGGACAGCAAACAATCACCAGGTACTGTCCGGAAAAATTTACGTGCTGTGGGGGCTATGCCGTCTAAACATACTGAAACTAAGAATATTTTCACTCCAGATGAACTGAACTGTTATTTTTCTGAGCAACAGTGCGAGTATAATAGTGTATCAAAAACTAATCCAATAAATGAAATTAATTTTAATGCCAATGATAATGTTGCAATAGACAATAAATTATTCTTTCGACCCGCATCTGAGATAGAAGTTTACCGAGCTGTTAAACGCATAAAATCCGGGGCAGAGGGTTATGATGGAATTAGTATTAAACTTATTCATATGGTCTCTCCAATTATTTTACCCGCTCTCACTCATATAGTCAACACTTCGTTAACTTTGTGTTCCTTTCCTAGCTGCTGGAAAAAGGCTATTGTAATCCCTCTTCCAAAAAACGCAACCCCCAAGAGTCTGTCGGAATACAGGCCTATAAGTATCC
>PNEQ01068571.1:0-29828 GCA_003012365.1 Medauroidea extradentata | reverse complement strand
GCCAAGATAGCCTTGAAAACACTGACACAACGTAGCTGTCTGCAGACATCAAATATTACAATATCGGGATTCTTATTGGCTCAGTCAAATAGTGCAACAGCTCCACGTACAAGCTAAAGCCAGTAATCTTCTGGTAAGCTGGACGTGTATTGAAATCCATCAAACAGTCAACTTTTCCCGCGATAAACCATCATCTCTACCTATGACCTGTGTTTTATTGATATTACGACTGGAAATTGTAATTTTGACACTTTGACCATGTGTTTCTTTTAATTAAGTGAATAACACCACACTTTCTCTCTTTGAGCTGCGTTAGAGTCCAGCCATGGCCGTCTTTAGTAGAAGGCCGCGGCCTTAGATCTGGCAACCCTGCCAGGAAGGGTCATATTAATACTTACTTCGTCTCACCAACGGCAATGACTTCACCTGATTCGCCGGTGTGTAGGGCAGAATAACGAATCATGTACAGCCATTGCCTTTGGAGAACTAAATGAAGTGTTAAAATAACCCTTCCTGGCAGTGTTGCCAGATGTAAGGCCGCGGCCTTCTACTAAAGACTGCTATGGTCCAGCTGATCGTCGTAGTTCTTATTATTGTAATCAGTTTTCTTCTTTTCCTTGAATAATTTTTGTTTCTAGTTTTTGGTTGTTTTTTAATTCGCAGTTTCAATTTATTTCCTAGTTTCTTCCTATACCGACTTAAAGTGGTGTGGAGGGGTCTGGGAGTCTTCCACCGGAAAAATTTTTATTTAAGTGTGCAATTTGGTGCTATTTAAGTGGTTTTCGAGTCTAAATTTTGGATATACAACAAGTAGGAATTTTAATATTTTTACATATTAAAACTTAGGGTGGGTACAATTGTATATACTGTCCCTCCCCTCTGTTCTAGGAGTGGGACAGTGTTCACCTGCCCCCCTCTCCGCCCGGCACTTACCATGCCTATGGAACTGTATCGGATATATGAAGCCACCATTTTATGCATGGCAATATGGCGACCCCTTGTTCACGAAAATACCACAGCACGATAAGTAGACCAATGATTCTATGGCGTAAAGAATTTTGCAACATTTGGTTTCAATGTGTTATGTGCACATCTGCAGCTCTGCTACATCGTCTGTGATCGGATGATTTTACTCTCACTTGCCTTGGCAAATCACAGATGTACGGAGTCACAATAATCTTATTCTAATTGGTACAGTAAAATGAGAAACGTGTCTGAACAAAGACTCGCTGCCAATAACCATGAAGCACAGCTGCTGATATGCACGTAAGACGTTGAAACAAAGTGGGGCATTGTATTACTTCCACACAATACGTACACTAGTGCCGGAGAGGTATTTATTATTCATATGAGCACCAGTACAAGTGTTCCTAACCTTAAAAAGCCTCAGAGCCATATTGTTATACACAAAACGACAGATTAAACTACGTTACGGCATGCCGTCTTCTACATATTCTTCATTTATGAGTATTAAGCATTATACAGGCACGAATTACCTCGCACACTCTGAAAACAGCCAGAAACTGTCACGTCTGTGATATACTCAGTATGTAGGACAGCCACTATGCCAGTCATCCTGAGGACACAAATTATATACCGTTAATGAATACCAATTAAATTAGTATAATTATTAAGAGCACCCCGAAGACAGTTTTTTATCTCCGCTTCTGAACGGTGCTCAGTGGCATTTTATGACCCTAACAACCTTCCGAGATACTTAGGTTACTTTTATATATGTATAGATATTAAGTATATGAAATATGTTTAGAGTTTTTGAAAAGCTTTAAATTATGTGTGTCTCATTCGCGTATATGTATATATGTTGATTGATATAATTAGACTACGCTATAACGTCAGTAACTGTGTTTCAATTTCAGTCGTTGAAAGAGTCATGGATATAACTGCATTTTTGTAGTATCGGCTCTGGTTTGTCTAAAAAGAAAAAGGCTTTCAGGAACGCAATCAAAATTTCTTAAATGCCTAGTTTGTTGACTTCACTCCATGAGCTGTGGAGATTATATCCAAACAATTCTTACAAATTGACTTTCCTGGGCGCAACTGGGG
This sequence comes from Medauroidea extradentata, assembly GCA_003012365.1. NCBI lineage: Eukaryota > Metazoa > Arthropoda > Insecta > Phasmatodea > Phasmatidae > Medauroidea > Medauroidea extradentata. The sequence continues at coordinate 27,764 of PNEQ01068571.1, read as the reverse complement.
TCGATGGAGATGGAGGAGTTAATAAATTTAATTAATTACATTCCTTAATATCTTATAAAAACCTTATACAATATTCTGCAATAATAATAATAATACACTAATCTAGATATAAATTCAAAACTATGAGAAAAATTATTTATTATTACTGTTTACAATTAATCTTCCTCACATCTAGAAATCATACTATGTATATCTGTAGTTAGTCAATGTGTCTATCTCAAAACAGTCCTCATATTACCTTAGTCACTCATCACTTAAAATATATTTCTTTCCTTAAATATCTTACTATGTACATTAACAACCTACCCTGTTGATCCCTCTCTCACGTGCAAATGCGCTATCCAAACAGTGCCAACTGTTCCGTCACTGTCCGCACTTGCTACACTATAACCTAACCACTCGATACACAGATCCCGCGCCGCTTCTTGCCGTCATCTTCGTCAACGTCGCCATCGCTGTCGAGTCTGCCACTCACACGCACAGGCTAAACGCCACAAAAACCCTCTTCCATCGCCTGCCGCGAGCTGGTATTTATAGCTGACCGCGACGAAGCCCAAAACATACTCAAAGCTCTGGGATGGGACATGTTACCGCTTACCTCAGCCCCAAATTTCTGGGTGTTATGGTAAATTCTGATTATAGCCTAGGCGCTTGCTCTTCAAGGACGGCTTAGCGGTGAAGACCCCTACTTGCCCTCTAGACGGTCTGTGAAGGGAGAAGGGACGCGTCTGAGAGTGGGGCAGCTAGTGGGTGAAGGGATAGTTGCCGATGTGGCGTAACTTGTCTCGTCACCTGCGAACAACCAAATGCTCTCTCGTTACACTGTTTCGTAGCATAGTATTACTGTCCGAGGAAATGCAACATTTACCAGGAAATATATCGTAAGTACGCCATCTGCTTGTTTTAAGGCCTTATAGCCCCGGCTCTAGCCATACTAATTTCGGTTTCCCAAGGATTTTCGAATTCAATCCAGACGAATGCTGGGATGCTTCTTTAAACAAGCCTTTGTCGACTCCTTCCATATTTTCTGGATGTTTTTCCACCAACGCCTGGCGATGTTTGATTTCACTTAAATACCAAATAAATAAAAATAAAATTAATGCCTGTAAGTATGCGTTCCTATACCATTCGTCCAATTGGGGTGAAACTTTGGTGAGTATTTGCACGTGCACCAGCGAAGGTTACCGACGTGTGTGTGTGTGTGTTGTATATATATATATATATATATATATATATATATATATATATATATATATATATATATATATATATATATATACACACATATACGGGTAGGGGATGAAAAAGCAGGGAAGGAAGCCGAATGGAGTATACAAAAATTTAGTAACATTGAATTATAAAGTGGTTATTAATGACGTTTAACATATTTTCGCACCATAAAGAATTTTATGAAATGTTTTGTTTACAAATATACAGTTTTTTTAAATTTAAATTATGTTACCAGATTTTATTTCTATTATAGGCGGTTAGGGACACTATGAGCAATCAAAAAAGCCATGCGAAAGTTCTGTTTTCTGTCAATTCGTATCTTTCCGCGCGTAACGGCTAACGACGGGTAATGTCTGTCCTCTCTGGACACGTCACTTGATGTTTACGCGTCTAAGATAAATAGTGCAGTCGGTATTAATCACTACAGTTTGATAAAAAAAAAATCGGTTATTGATTATTTAAAATACAATTATGTCTAATTCGATTAATTTTGTTGCAGTATTGTTGAACTTAAATATGAATAATACACGGAACTATATTGCGTAATTTCGCTGCCAACCATACAAACAGTAAGGAAACTACAGTTAATGTTGAATTACATGCAGTAACGGCTAATGACATGTTTTAAAGGTAAAATTTTTAGTGTCACTTTATCCCGAACGACCTCGAATATACTAATCGGTGTTAATAACATTATTTATACTAATTATAAATGCCAATTTTTTTAAATTTAATTTCTAAGAAAATGTTGAAAAAAGAAAAACACATTTTTACGACTGACTTAAGATAGTTTGGAAAATCTTCTTAAACTAAAGTTTTACACAAATCAAAAAGACTTTAAATTGATAACTACGCGAACGAAGCAGCGGGAAATAGCTAGTAAATAAATTAAAATATTCTTATCTGCGGAGTAATGTTATCTGTTGTTTCTTCTTACAGACCCATTATCATCATAATGCGACAGCAAAACACACACCTAACCTAACTAGTATTTCGTCTACTTAGACACGCTTTTATAACTGGGTATTCTGATTTTCTGTAATTTAACCAGTCGTTAAAAATAACCATTTACGAAAATTCGTTACGCATTTTACAACCTATTATTTTCCTAACGTTGATTAAATCGTGACTTTGATAAAAATTCTTGCGCATACAATATTTGTAAAATTATACGTGATTGGCATAGAGAAAATGTTAATTTACCGAGTTTCTCTGCTAATGTGCATAAACCACATTTTTGTGTCTACACTAACTTTATACAGTTCTAGCCGGCCGGCTGCGGCGTTGCCCACGTAAAATTATGTAATGTAAACAGTAACTCTGGATAAAATATGCGATGAAGGCATTTAATAGCTAGGGTACTCAATAACAGTGAACTATAAATTGTCTTAGCTCAGTGTAAAGAGCGCGCGCAATATGCTCGTATGATGTCATAGTAATTCCCATCGCAAAGTCTTGCACGGGATACGAACCCGTAACCCCACCGCTTCCACACTACAAACTTTATACAATACCTGAGTGAATGTTAAAGGCATGCCGTGATAATTTTTTCGTATGTAGTGGCTACAGTCCAAAGAGGTTTTATTTATGAGTAGGTTGGCAAAAAGAAACAACTGTTGAATTATTTATCCGTGATCATTCTTTTTTTTTTGGAGACTGTAACATTTTACTGCTTTTCACCTACTTAATTTTCGAATTTCATAAAAACCTGCATTTGATTTGTAGATATTTACATAAGCTTCATTCTTATCAAAAAATCGTCTCGATATCTCAAGGGTATAAGCGGTACTGATTATTATTTAAAATCACATTTTATTTTTTTAACAGCTTTCAAGGACGAATTTCGAAAAATCCTGAAATTATTATTATTTTATATTTACGTAAGATTTATTTTAAAGCAAAAACCATTTCAATATTTCCACTGGTTTAGAAGCTAAGTGGGATTAATTAAAAAACACGTTATATATTTTTAAGAGCTTTCAAGGACGAATTTCGAAAAAATTGTAATAATACTTTTTAGATATTTACTTAAGCATCATTAAAAAAAATCACCTCACTATCTGATATGGTTTAGGAGAAATCACGGATTAACGAAAAAAACATTTTACGGCTTTTCACCCCCTTAATTTTCAAATTTCGCAAAATAGAAAAAATTGCGAATATGCATTTCTTTGGGCAATATTATGAAGTTAAAAATTTTATGATACCTCATTCCCGGTTAATGAGGTATCAAGGACTCTTTTAAAACACATTTCACCTCTTCACCCCCTTAATGATCGAATTTGGAAAAATCCTTTCTTAGTGGGTGCCTACGGGGAAAGTAGAAGCTTCCCTCAAATTTTCATGGTTCTAGGTCCAGCGGTTTGGGCTGTGTGTTGATGAGTGAGTGAGTGAGTGTGTCAGGACACTTCATTTTATATATTAAGATTAAGTTGTTTTATTAATATGTTTATGATGTGTAAAGTAATTGCAGAAAACATTATGAGAATGGATAGTAAATAAGTTGCTGTATAAGAAAATTATTTTAAAAACTCCACTTTGGGCGATGATAAGAAAAAAACCTATAGAAAAGTTAAAGATGTTATCAAAAAAACTTTTTATTTATGATTTTCTGGTATAGAAGATACTCGCCTCCCGCTTGCAAATATCTTTCCCAGCATCATTCACTTCATGAGACTTTCTGACCATAATATTTCTTAGGTTTCAGAACAGTATGTACACATATACAGCTCTGCGTCATGGTAATTGGCAGCGTAGCTTTGTGTAAAGGCGTCAGTTATATTACTATGCCAATCAGAACAATGTTACTGAGGCACCACACGTCTGTGTGTGAGTGATAGTCGCCATCTTTAATTTTTGTATTTTGTGTCATAACTTTCCTTCTGGCTAAATTCATTGAACTTTGACCTAACTATAGAATAGAATGCATATCGATTGAATTTTAAACACAATAAATCTTTATGTTCCTTTACTGTTGTTACAGATCGAATAGCAGTTAAGAAAGTAATAAGAATTTTCTGCTATTCGATCTGTAGCAATAGTAACAACAAAAATATATTTACGGTATCTAAAATCATATCAGTAATGTATTATATTTTGTAGTTAAGGGCGCTGCCTACCTTGAAGCCACGGCGGGAGCAATCATATAGTTTTACAGGTTAAATGATTTTCCACCTGGCTCAGTAACAGTTGAAGTTACATATATGCCACCACTGACTTTTTTGTTCGTCTCGGTGCCGCGTACGTTGCTATGGATCGTGTAGGCAGTTTTTTTCAATACCCTGAAAATTGTGGGCAAAAATGTATTTTTACACACAAAAACAATGCGAAAAAGGCTATTCATAATTTATTTTCTGCAATTTTATTTACGTACCAATATTCTCCTTTTCTCGGCGCAGAAAATGGTTTTCGTCCGGAAGCAATATCACAAAAGGTGACCGAGTGCCGTTGAAAATAATTTCACATGTAAAACCCTATTCTATCTCCGCTAGGGCTCCGAGGCAGGCAGCGCCCTTAAGTTAAAGTTCCATGAACTTAGCCAGAAGAAAAGTGACGGCACAAAATACAAAAATTCAATATGGCGACTATCACTCACTCTTAAGATGATGAAAGTTAAGAACATCCAATCATTGATCAGGAAGCAGCAGGCAGGTATGCATGTAAGACAGTGAAATAAGTTGGGTCACTGTTATTTTCACGAAATTCACGTGCCACCAGGCAGCGCGGGGTTTTTCGCTAGTGTGTCGTTTGCCCTAAAGACGATTGCCCTGAAGTAATTTGCCCTAAAATAATTGTTTACAATTATTACACCCAAAAAGGCGTTTGCTCTAAAGGTGTTTGCCCTAAAGGCGTTTGCCATACATTTGAGGGCAAACGACGTGTACACGTTTTTTTCTATTCTGTGGTGGTCGCCTGTGGCAGATATCTCACTCATCCACTACTACTTCTCTCTCTCTCTCTCGCACCTAGGCCGTGCCGATTCAAGAAAAGGGAAGCCCTGTGGAATGCGCAGTTACATAAGCCGGAGGAAAGGAATTGGTAGGTTGGATAATGCGAAGGGTAGGCGGGGACTAATGTACGGCCTGAATTGCTGTGCTATACGACGCCAAGTAAGTCACGCGACGCAACATCGGCGTCATGGTTGTATTAACACTCTGTTATAAATACGTTGACTATTAAATAGCTGCCACGATAATGTTTACACATGAATCTTTTCTATAATATTGCAATAAAACTGACCAAGTCAGAATGACAAATAATTTAACACAGCGAATCTTATTACAATTTAAAAATTTTGTTTCACTTATACAGTGATTCTTAGTCGGAATTCTGCTTGTCATGTTTGAATTACGTAAAAAAATCAAGCAGTGCGAAATTTACCGTGAAGTAATCGTTTGCCTGTAGGCAAATGCCTTATATATTCCAATAGCAGACACTCTCTGATTATTGGAATTTTTTTTCCTAGCGGTCCTAGTAAGAAATTATTGTGAATAACCATTTTATTTACTTTGTTTCACATCTAGCAGTGTCCATCACGGTGTTAGAATTACAGGTCTGGACACTAGCCTATCTAACAATGCTATTGAGTTGACCCCTTTATGACTGACAGCGTCACTAGCAATGAAGTGTTGTTTTAACAATGCATTATAGCGTCTTACTAGCAGTTCTCCTAGCAATGTTGAAACAACACTAGTGTATCAATGGCGCTAATCAGTCATAAGAGGGTCAATTATAAACTCCAAGTGTCCAGACCTGTTCCTCTACGGCCGAGGTGTCCGTTTCATTGAACTTTCGGTCTTGGGCCGTGATTGGACTCCATAAAAATGACGTACGAAGTTGCAAAGTGAACAGTGCACAAATTTTATTTTACGCCATGGTTTACGTTAATTTCCCACTAGGTGGATGATTTCCGTTCTTCGCCATGTTAAAATATAGATGTGTCCGGTATTGTTACGTGAGGTATTTGTTGTGGGCTACTGCAAACTCTGCTCGAGGCACTGGCGTCGATGTAAGGGTGTCTGGTCGCCTTGGGACGGTCTGCAGCGACGCGGGGAAGGCCTGTATCGCGGGCCGACGCTCGACGTGACCCAGTTTCCCGACGTCCATCGCTCACGACCGCCAAACCTTCCCCCATCCTCCCCCTCTTCCACTCTCCCTGCCTCGATTCTGACGTCGCCAAGGCGAAGCGTCGTCACGCCTCACCTGCAACTGAGCGCCCATGTGTGTGTGTGTGTTATCGCCGACCTTGGAGGCTCTTGCTGGCCTGCGGCTTGCCATATACAGTGCCGACGTTTTACAGTAGGGCATTGAGGCGTCCGTCTTACGCCGTGTTCCATCTAGACATTTTAGTAGGTTAAGAGGCTGTAGTACTACAGGTAAACGTATCATGACTAGTGACGGTGAAATTTCGCGATTTAAATGACCTGCATGTTAGAATCAAATATCCTATGCATACTCAAGCCTTGTATATTCGTTAGTTGTCTGATATTTAACTGAGTAGCAGCTAGTGGACAAATGGTCGGGACTTGAGTATGCATAGCATAATTTATTCTAACATACAGGTCATTGAATTCGCGAAATGTCACCATCTCTAATCATTTGGGACCCTGTTTTATCACGAAAAAAAATTTGCCCCAGTTTGTTTCAGTGCCTTACGTGCACGTCTGCTATTCTGCTTCATGATTATTATAGGCCATTCACGATAAAGTGAGCAATGCATATCGTTTTCTTTCGGCCGTTTTGCAGCCATCTTTACTATTCATAATATGAAATCTTCCATGTAACTAACAAACAGTGTAAACGTTTCAATACTCTCGAAAGTTAACATCTATTGGCCCAATAAAACATATATTTAATTAATTACAAGTTCTGCTGCCTGCTCAGTTTATAGTGAACAGCCTATAGCTAGGGCCACGATTTTGTCGCGAAAAGATTTTTGCCCCACTTTGTTTCAGTGACTCACGAGCACATCGGCAGTTCTGTTTCAAGGTTATTGACAGCGTGTCTTTGTTCAGACACGTTTCTCATTTGACTGCACCAATCAGAATAAGATTATTGTGACTCCTTACGTCTGTAACTTGCCAAGGCCAGTGAAAGTAAAATCATCCAACCACAGACGATGTAGCAGAGCTGCAGGTGTGCACATGACGCATCGAAACCAAATGTTGCAAAAATCTTTTCGCCATAAAATCGCGGCTCTACCTATAGCAGCGTGTCTGTGTGAAGAACCGTATCTCATTTGACTGAGCCAGTTACAAAAACTTTCCTGCAATACCACACGTCTGTGATTTTCCGGCAGAATCCCAAGGCTCGCGACAGTTAAAATATCCAATCACTGACCACGAAGCAGAACTACAGGTGTGCACGTAAGATACTGAAACAAAGTGAGGCAAAATTATTTTCGTGAAAAACAAGGGTCCCTACTAATCATGATAAAATTTTTTTGTGGAAAGAAGATTACGTCACTAAAAAAACTGTAAATTTCACAAATTGTAGACAATCAGGCTGTGATTTGATGATAATTCCTTCCGCGGATTTTCAAATGCGTAGTAGTGTGTTCATAAATGCGTTTTTATTACGAAACTATTCCACAAGTGCCCGTTGTGTCATTGCGCGTAAATAAAGAGTCACTCAGGGCAAGAACGTAATGTCAATGTTATGACACCACGCTCACTAAAAGCACCGTTTCGAAGCCTTCCAACAACGCTGGAAATGGCCAATTCAGACTGCGGTACTTCAAAATGTAGACTACTGGCCGGATGTATACGAAATGCAGATATAAACGTGTTATGCTTCAGACTTTACAACAATAAAATTATATGATAGCTAGAGACACTGGAAAATCGCGGGAATAGTTGAGTATTTACTAGGCTCCAACATTCTGTATATAACACTTAATGTTTTGTATTTATATTGGCTATGGTTTATTTGAAGCATAGTGTCTCTCTACAACAGGCCCAGTTAGAACTGTACATCTTAGACACACAACGTGTGTGATTCGCCACAAAACGGTTCACACGTGTCACAGTTAATATACTAAAGTTTATTGGAGACTATGCTAAACATTTTCGCGATTTTCTAGTGTCTCTAATGATAGCCTTTAAATGTCCCATAGTGAAAATTGAACGACGGGGATAACTTGCGCGCTAGTTACGTGGTGATGGTGCATTTGATGCACGTTTCGAGGTCACCCTTATAGCTTCAGTACTTCTGAGCCTCTAACGCGCAGGTAGGCGGCACTCTTAAAGGAAATAATTACTAAGTTACAGTAGCATTGTATTGATTGGTGTTTATTTGAATCTGTCAAGTGCTTGACTCTACGTCAAAAGTTATTCTCGTTAAAGATAAATGTTAGCATTAATATTGTTGAAATAGACACCATTACTTAAGTATAATGTTACCAACATTCAGATGCGTTGATAGGAACGAAGTTATCTTACCTAATTAATGGCTTATATATGACCAAAAAACAATGTTGTACATGAGTGTGTGTGTGTGTGTGTGTGTGTGTGTCAATTATGGTTGGACCAATAGTGTGGTGCAGAGTGGGAAGACAGCGACAATATAAATATGGTTCAGCATAAAGTGAGCACTTTTTGGAGCCCTGGTTACTTCTTACGTTCAGATAATTTATAGTTTCCTGCAGCTTTTTAATATAAAATAAGCAACCTAAGACACCATTAAAGTGCATAGATGTACTCTACTGAAAAGTTATTGTGCGATTCACAAAAAAAATACTGTTTTAACAAGTTTGTATTTAACTTTCAATGTTCGTACGTACGTAAGTTGTCCGTATCAAAATTTGCAGACCATTTTTCAACGACTTTTTTTCTTTTTTTAAGATGCGGTACGTGCTGAGGAGCTGAATGGCAGGGGTAGCAAATATGCAATGTCGCTAACGTACCATCTACAGAACAATGGGCTCACCCCATTTGATTAAATGTGTTACCCTTCTATTTCGGAATGTCTGGGAGGGTGGACCAACATTTCTTCCTGTATCGTGGGAACAATACGAACAGACAAAATAAATAAAATTAAACATCAACACAACGAAAACGGCGCTTGGAAAAGGCTCGAAACAAGTATCAAGAAAAAAAATAAAACCAAACTAAACTAAAAAGTGAAAAATAAATTATTTACATTTGTCATATATGTTTATAGTAGGTATATTCTAGGTTCAGAATTTTATATTATGAAAATACCTATATTTATATACGTCCGTACAACTTACCTATCTACGTACGCTTATATTACCATGATAACTTATCAAGAGAGGGGTTACTCTGAACCTAGATATTATCTACTATATACGTATATGACAAATGTAACTTAAATTTATTTTTCACTTCATTTTTAAAAAGGCTTGTTTTTATTACTTTTACTTTAATTTATTTAAATTCATATTCTAGACAAGATGGTTTTCAAGAGTTCTCACACTATCGCGAACCTATTATAGTAGCACTGATATTTCTGCAGTGCAATATAAAGGCGACTTACTTCAATCTTGTTTTAATATTACAGACAATATGTGCAGTACACAAAGTGTTAAGTAATAAAAATAATTGTGTACAAAGTAAACAAACATCGATATTTATGTCTACATCGTATGCCAAACAGTTAAAAATATTACTATGTGCATTATTTGTATTTTACACGTAAACATAGATTTAATTATTTTTAATTTAGAGAATGGAGCAGTCACTCTCCCGTCTCGAAGGTACACCTGTGGCAGTGCTGTTCATACAGTTCATTCACCATCTCTTGAGTATTACCCTGGTACGTGTTTATCGTCCTTACAGACATAGATGTTACAGCAACCTAGGTAGCATTTTTTCATCTGTACTACCTGTAGTATCTTATTTCACTCGGACGGTTCTGATATTGTACACTTCCTTTACAACGTCCATGACAACGAGGACAAAAAATGCATGCCCGCCAGGAACTCAGAACAAACAGTAAGTTTGCGCTAAAACTTTTATTGCAGGAATTGGGAAGTCGATATTAAAAATAGCAATCCCAGGAAATAGTTTTTGCCATCTTCGAGCAAACACTTTCCTAGAGTAATGAGTTCCTGCTGAGCGTCTTTTGGTGCCGTACTTTTGTACTTTAGGTAGCGGTGCAAATGATAACGTACAAAAATGAGCCTCTCTGAAAGATTTTAGTGTTCTAAAATTCCTCTTATTCCATTTTTCGATACTATGTTCACTCTTAATTTCCTGTGAAATTTAAATGCCCTGTCAAATTGTCACGTGACTATTTAGTTTAGTAAAATAACAGCGTTTTGGAAAATTTAACATATAAATTTTGTAGGCTTACTATTTATTTGTTTGGAATTAGCATATACATAAGCTTATTTTTCCCATGAAAATACTGTTTTAAGAGAACAGTATTTTGTATATATATTTTTGTAATAGTTGGCAACTTGTATCATAAAAACTGGACAAACCAGTACAACATGAATAAACACTTGTCTGTTTTGATATTAGACTAATAGACTTGCTGTACTAAAGTGTAGTATCTGTTTAAAAAGAATATTGTTTATTAATTTTTTTAGAAAGCGTTAGCTCGCGAGTTTAGCCTAGTGGTACCAACTTTTGCGACGTTATACGTAAGGTTATAGTGACCCGTAAATTTTGTAGGTTCAGGGACCTTCCGGCTTGACTCCACAGTCCTGTGCACACTTTTTCGTCACTTACATGTTCATTGTCAGTAATTGTTTTAATACGGGTTTGCTATTGGTTCAGAGTCTTCAGGGACGAATTTAACAAACAATTAGTGTCTCAATCGCAAAAATGTGAAAAGGAGTTCAAAGTCTAACCTCTGAAAAAAATCAACCCGCTAAATTCCTAGGGCTTTTTTTTCTGGAGGCAATTACTATAGAGACCAATACCGGACCTCTATAGTAATAACAAAGACAAAAAGAGTCTCAAAATAATATAACCTCACGAGATGTAACTAATTCAATATTTTGTTAAATAGTTTATATAGTTATGTTATTACTTTCATGTCAAGATAAATTTGCTGCAGTCTTTTAGTCATTTATTTACGGCGGCGAGAACGAAAATATATTATTCGTAGAAAAAAAAAGACAGTTCTTCTACAATCTACACGTTGTTAAGTAGGGAGCGTAAATCTGTAATGAATAAACTGTAGCGTGCTGTTATCTATCTAATGGCTTCAAGTAGAATCACAGCCAGTTTTATAGCAGGATTTGAACCTGTTTTTTATTTTTAACGTATTTCTGCAGGGGTAGTGAGTTCAGAATGTTGACGGAAGAAAGCTGTATGACCAGACAATGTGACTTGTAACCCCTGCAGTTGTAGGCAGCGTGCACAACGCTACTCACACACAAGGTTGCCTACCTTCCGTCAGATACCACAACAGGCGAAGCACAGAATACACGAGCATACAGAGTTCTGACGGCATTTCTGCTCCTCGGTCGCTGTTGGTCGCATGAAGCACTGAACACTATTATAGCACGAGCTGTCCTGTGATTACTTACTTGGTTAGGCTAACATTCAGGGATTCCATTTCCAGATACTGAATGACGAATGAAGTTCCTCTATGTTAGTAATGTTAGTAGACAGTAATAGATAGGACTTAAGGGCGCTGCCTTTCACGCGCTAAAAATGCGTTCCAGTGTTTTCGTAAATATGTTTTATTTACGAAACTATGCCACGTGTGACCGTTGTATCATAAAATACTCTTCAAACGATGACGTAAAGATAGTTTCAAAGCATCGTGTCAATTATAAAAATCGTTTCGGAGCTTCTCGAGATGGTTTGAAAACAACTTTTATTTCCTGTTATGCCTGAAAAAACAACTTACCGGATTCATGTGCAACAACTCTCGAAACATGCAATTGATTTTGCTTAAAATTTTTCACCAATACACTATGGATTCGCCACTGAAAGTGTCATTCAAACGAATGATCTACGATACCACTGCATGTAGTTTCCATGTCTTTCGGTAGAGGTGATACCGCACCAGATGAGCCCTTGGCGCCGTGCCTCACACACACAAACACACGGCCAGTAGACCGCTCCAGTGTTTCAGGCGCATGTATGCAACCGCATTAACATCATATAAATATAAGCTAATTTTACTATCGCCATAACAATAAGAGTGTTACACAACATAATCTTCGCGTTTTATCAAAGACACAGTTTTTTGTTGTTGTTGCGTTCACCGAAGTCAAATATAAATATGGTTGACTGCAAATTCTCTTGCCCTCTTTTCGAGAGCCAAATTATACGCGAGCAAAGCAGCGGGTAAAAGCTAGTTACGTCATAAAATGTAGTGTCGCTGCTGAATAAGAAGAGAGCCAACGGCACGTAAACTTTATATCAGAGCAGTGCCTTGCCCATAAGTGCGGCGATGTATGGGAAACGCGAGCACGGTTTGCCTTTACCGCTCTGGAGTCTCTCTGCTTTTGACACGCAAACCTCTGAAGTCAGGCTGCGACATTAAGGAAGTTAATTTGGCAGAAATTCATAATTTTATATACTTGTACGGCATTGTATTAGTTTTATAGACGTTACTTGTGACGACATTTTTCACTAGTAAACATTTTAGCTCTCATAGTTTTCCCTTATCAGCACGTCATAGTCAGAATTTACGGGTTACTGAAACATAGGAATGACAAAAACCAATTGACTTACTCGAATGAAATAATTTACGCTGCAATTAGATAGTATAGGTGATGTGCTAAAAGATAAAAAAACAGCGAAATCCTACATCCTTTTGTCTTTTTTACAAATTGCATAAGTAGAGGCGAAGCGTGAAGTGTTTTAGGGCAAGTGGTGATTAGGCAGTGACTGTACAGAACTCTCAGTTGCCTGTGTAACCATTTGACTGGTAGGAACACGTATATTCCTCAGCCAGTAGCATGTAAGAGACAAGGAACCAGTTCTCAGTAATATACCTGGGTCTTAGCAACACAACTGTCACCTGCCCAAAGTGTATAGTCGGCTCTCATACTGCTTTCCTTGGTACATATCCACGCTTCGCCACTGGCCTATAAATGAAGTAAACTGTCATTTTCAGGTTTTAAGTACAGAAGAATTTCCTTGTTTGTTTTAAATCTTTTAGCATATGCTCTATAATATATCATTCCTGTATAAGTTATTTCATTCGAGTAAGTCAATTCGTTTTTGTCATTCCTATGTTTCTATAGCTCGCAAATTCTGACTTTGACTTGCCGCTATGGGAAAAGTATCTGTTTTTACAAGTGGAAAATGGCATAAGTAATGTCTATAAAACGAGCAGGGGCCGCGGTGGCCGAAGGGTCAGGCCTATCGCATCCCGCCAAGGGGATACGGGTTCGATTCCCAGCGGGGTCGGTCCGCGAATTTTCACATGTGTCAATCGTACCGGACTATGCCGCTGGTCGGCGGTTTTTCTCGTGGATCCCCCGTTTCCTCCGCCCCTTCATTCCGACGCTGCTCCATACTCACATCACCCCCACCAGCCCTAGAGACCTCGATGTTAAGCGCTGACTAAAATTTCTTCACTCACTACATCGGGCAAATATAAAATTACGACTTCTTGCCACGTGAACACCCCGAATTACCTGCGTATAAATAATATCCATGCTTGGCCAATTTACATTTACATATTGAGTGCTTGTTAGCGACCAAGGTCTCCGTGGACGCAAAAGTAAGAAAGACGTCAGAAATCGTCCCGGAAGCTCGGCGTACAAGAAGTAAGAAGTAAGAACGCAGGCAGCAAGGTGTTGCAGGGAAACGCCGAGTAATTAGGGAGCGCTAATAACTGAGAGATGCAGGAATAGAAAGGCTCGGGTTGGTTTCCGGGCAGCTGCGCTTCCGTCAGAGTGACAGAGTAAATAACCCGTATCGAATCGTCTGTACGCGCGAGCGAACTGCAGCGTGTTTGTGAAACTAGTACTGTATCATTGCCCGCCCTCCTTGGAAACATAGTTCTGTGATCACAGAGGTTCTAGCCGGCGCAAGTTACTGTAATTAGGGTGGCATAATTAGTCACCCTGCTGAGGCACGCCGACACTCCGACAACAGAAAAAAAATTTATCGGAGAGGAGGGGAAGTGAGTGAAGTGAAGAGGTTTTGGTCAGCACTTAACATCGAGGTCTTTAGCGCTGGTGAGGAGTGATATGATGTGAGTTCGGAGAAGCGCCGGAATGAAAGGGCGGGGGAAACGGGAGATCCCCGAGAAAACCCGTCGACCAGCGGCATCGTCTGGCACGATTCCCACATGCGAAAATCCGGGGACCGACCCCGCCGGGGATCGAACCCGGATTGCCTTGGTGGGGAGCCGAGAGGTCTGACCCCTCGGCCACCGTGGCCCCACGGGGGGGGGGAGGGTGAAGAGCAAAAGAAGAGTACAATAAATTCTCCTGCTGGTGGCTACTTTAACCTGTTCGAGGCACTACAGAGTCCCTCGTCTCCTTTACGTCCACAAAAAAAAGTTTCCGAAACAGTACGGATGATCATTCGCGCCGTACTTTCCATATCTAGAATGATTGATGACAAATCCCGAGTAGGGCTGTGTAGGACTAAATTTTAAATTGAAAGCGTTTTTAAAGTTACTCGAGTAAAGGTTTCAGAAGCGTAAAATAAGTCACCTTGTCGATTAACTAGTAGGTACTGGTTAAATCCCATGAAGATGAAGGAAAGCTGTTGTTAACAGAACAAATACGTAGGTGTTCAGAATATTGAAGAAATTAACACAATATAATAACTGGCCTTGTAACGTATAGATTTTATCTTGTTACGGGTACTTAACTTTAAAACCCAGTTGAATAAGGTTTACGTTTTAATCAGTATTTGTATTGTTTTGGGCCGTTCGTCTTAAATTCATTTTAATATTTACATTGGTATTTAAAGTTTATGATAAATGAATGTTCAGAAACTTATTCAGTGCAGTGCAGTGTAGGATGGATGCATAGCAAACATTTGAACTGTGCTAGGAGAAGGTTATAACCTCTAGTATTAGCGCGAGGAAATTGAGCATAGATACAGAGAGAGGCATAAGAAGGGACTGTTTTATGAACTTCGGAGTGATCTGGACGTGTCGAGGGAAGAGCTGCCCTGGACCGAGGGGCCGTGGTCCTGTTCCACCGACTTTGTTGTAGAAGGAATGATGAGAGTATGCTGGTTTGTCCAAGAGGATTGCAGTGCGATGTATATGCCTGGATCGGAGATTTCGAGAAAGAAGATTTTCTCCGGTAGGACTTCAAGTTTCCAGTAGACATAGATAGCTCGTCGTACGTTGATTCCCGGACGAACGCACTAATAAAACTACGTAACGTTAAAGCCATCTGTTTGTGCCATACAGTTAGCTTGTAAGACTTTATAATCCTTATTAATTTATATTTCATACAATTGAATTCTTCATTGTGTTCAAGCATTTATCCTCACTCCTACTATGCACCAATTATTTTATTAAGAGCATTCACTAATACTTCAAGGTTCATTTTCTGTCTTCTTTTGTAATTCTTGTACGGCCATAACAAAATTGTTTCGAATAAATACTTTTCAGTAGATGTTGGTACGGAACAGCGTGTATGTTTGCATTAATTTAAATGTTAGAGTATCGTGTTGCACCGATCAGTAAAATTATATCTTTATTGTCTCTAATATATTTTCTAATACTCTCAATATCTGTACGCTACCAGTATTCTTCTTTTCCGCCACTCATCCACAAATCCTTGTTGATGTATGCGAAAAAAATCCATTATATCACAGCCTTTAATAAAATAACGTATAAGTTATAAGTTATTTATGTTTGTTGCTGTATTTAGTACACAGAGAAAATATCATTGGTGCAGTCAGCATATGTACGTTCGAGTATGGCGAAACAAGGAAGTAATTGGCAGAACTAAATTTTTCGTTGCCTGAAAAAATATATCAATCGCATCGAATATTGATTTTTGTTATTAAGGGGAATGGTGCGCCAAAACAGTGAATTTTCACAATTTTCGACATAACAGTCACAAACTGTCTTATTTTTGGAGCATTGAGGGTAGATATGAAATAGAGATATTTTTCCTACCTACCATAAGTGCTCCAAAAATAAGAAAGTCTGTGACTATGTAATAAATGAAGAAGGTGTACAAAAGTGTAATTTACAGATTGTCGAGCCTTGGTTTTCTATAATAAGCGAGTGGAAAGAGTTATGTCGAAAATTGTGAAAATGCACAGCTTTGGCACTTCATAAAAAAAAAAGATCGGACTAAACAAAATCCTATATTTGAGATAGTTAAATATTTCAGGTAACCAAATATTTGACCGATTCAACTGTTAAACGCTTGCTTGGCCTTGTACACACACATTATATCTTGAGCTTGGTACAACAGTTAGATAACTTAATTTTTCCAAGTTTAAGTTATCTACGGTTGTCTACACTACACTTATGAGTAGGGCCACGATTTTGTCGCGAAAAGATTTTTGCCCCACTTTGTTTCAGTGCGTCTCGTGCACATCGGCAGTTCTGCTTCATGATTACTGGCAGCGTGTCTTTGTTCAGACACGTTTCTCATTTGACTGCACCAATCACAATAAGATTATTGTAAGTCTGTACGTCTGTAATTTGCCAAGG
Organism: Medauroidea extradentata; assembly: GCA_003012365.1. Taxonomy (NCBI): domain Eukaryota; kingdom Metazoa; phylum Arthropoda; class Insecta; order Phasmatodea; family Phasmatidae; genus Medauroidea; species Medauroidea extradentata. The sequence goes on along the minus strand of PNEQ01068571.1, from coordinate 10,958 downwards.
CCAGTGAGAGTAAAAAAATCATCCAACCACATACGATGTAGCAGAGCTGCAGGTGTGCACATGACGCATCGAAACCAAATGTTGCAAAAATCTTTTCGCCATAAAATTGTGGCTCTACTTATGAGTCTTCCAATTTAAGTGTACGTATTTATAAATGTGTTAATTAGGATTATTGTTGCAGCACAAATTTTGATTTACACGAATTGCAAGTGTATGATAAAAGCGATTATTAATTTAGCAAGTAGATATCTCCACCTACCTAGTTACCTAATTGTTGAATTTAACCCACGATATACGGTTGACTGTACCAAACTTGTTTCTCTGTGTAGAGTATTTAACGAAGTAGTTTTATTTTGAAATCCCGCCACCTTAAAACAGTTGACTGCCTGCAGGAGCTTGGACATAACCTGATGTTCTAGAAAACCTGAGCACGTTACTGACCAAACCTACCTTTCAACAGACGGTTACTTTTGTAACAACCCTCATATATAACAATTCACCCAGCGTGTCCCGCCTCAGATACAGTGACAATAAAGCAGAGATAGTAGAACATAGGGCTGGCATTTCTACCAGAGAAATGCGCCCAGCCGGACCGAATAATACATGAGATTGTGTAGGATAGGAATTCTCTCTTAGGGAAAAAAAATGTCAAAAATAGGACTGACCAATTTTGGGAACTGCTTAAGACTATCGTAAGGACAAAAAATGAACCTTTCTTGATTATGTTTTCTCTCTGTAAAACACAGTCAAGGAACTTTTTATCTTTGATAGTCTGTTCATCCTGAATTTCTCAAATCAACAAAACATAAAATTGACAATTATGATAGTTAAATAATATCCAAGAATTTAGAAATTTCATTGAGAATGACTAATTATTAGTGACAAGATTAGATCAGTTTAAAGATAACAGGCAAACAATTCTGCCTGAAACAAAGGGCTATACTCAGTTGGTGATAACTATTTGCATATCGCTCTGCTTCTAGGCCAATGATGTAGATTCGCACAATAAATTTGAAAACTACTCTTCTTCTGTTGAACAGTTTTTACTTTACTTTAGTTATTTTATGTACACTTTCACTCCACCATCAGCAAAACTTCAGGTATATTCGTGTATACTTTTATAGCATAGCAAAATATATTATATTTTTTGTAAACAGTCAAAGTAAAAGACTAAACAAAGCAAATATATTCATACATAAATTCTACATAGAACTATTTATGATAGATCCAACACTATATGTGGTGGCAAGGAGGGGATGGAACAGCGGCGGAATAAATGACGTGAGAAAAGGGAGATCGTGTTCAGTAGTATTTATTTATAAAAAAAAAAACTTTGACCTAACACACTGCAACACTGTTCCTGTGCCAGCTGTATAGGACTCTTAAGACGGAGAACTCTATTTCTTCAGGCTCCCTCTTGGGAATGATTGATTATCGGTCTCATTAAAGGGTTCATGTTCTTTGTTTCCGCGATCTCTTCCCGCCTCGCCCCAACTCACCCGCTAAATCGAATTCAACTTCCCCCCCTTTCACCATCTCGTGCACCCCCTTTCAACCAAACAAAGCCTCTGCCTCGTTAACCCATTAGTAATTAAAACTCGGGAGCCGGCACCCTCCTTTTCCCTATTTCTTTATTGTTTAGCGGCGCGAGGGTGGTACGCCGAGCCGTCAGGGGGTAAGGTGTGACTTCAGGGGGTAGTTCTTTCCCGACATCCCCTACCTTCCCCCCGTCTACTCCTTATCTTCATCTTCGTCGCCTTCCTCCGCGCTCGAGTGGTCTAAGAGACATTATTTAAGAGTGCGTGGTAGAAATGTACACTGAAAATATCAATTTTTTTCTACGCTTTTTTCGAAGTCAGTTTGGATAAAATACTCAATGACAATCCTAGATAATGGTATTTACCAACTTTATGAGTAAATATTTATCCAGAATTACTTAGGCCTATTCGTTACGCGTGATCTCTTGTGCCGCAGTTAAATGCACGAGGTTCCAGCGTCAGAGATTGTGCCTCACAAGTTCTTAACACCGGGAACAATTTTGTTTAAAATGTTGGCTAAAACTATTGCCTAGGATTGTTATTGTTTAACTTTTGTTTGTTGGGTAAAGAAACCTACAGTTATAGGTTAAGGCTTTTAGCTTTGAATTATGTACCACGTCCTCTTAAGAGGTCATTTCAGTGTGTCAGGAGCATGTGTGCAGCCAAAGTTAACCCCAAATAAATCAAGGCTACTATCGGTATAGCAATCAGAGTATTACACATATCAACGTTGTCTTCGCACTGTATCCAAGACACGGTCGTTCTTATTTTCGCTGCGTTCTGCAAAATCAAGTAATACAAACGGTTGCATTATAACAGTGATAAAAAAAACCTTTTGTAAAGTGTGTAGTCAACCATTCTTTAGTCTTGATTTCGGCGAACGCAGTGAAAATAACAACGACAGTGTCTTTGATAAAACGCGACGATAATGTTGATATGTGTAATACTTTTATTGTTATAGTGACAATAAGATTAGCCTTGATTTATATGGTGTTAATGCAGGTTGCATACGCGCACCTGAAACACAGGCGTGTCTCATAGAGTAGCTGTTCTTCATCCCTAGTCGCGCAGATCCCAGACCATTCCTCCCCTGGTGCGTCCAGCCAACTGCCGCGTGGAGTGTGAACAGTTACCGCCGAAATTTACATTCATAATCCCCGTGCTCTTGTCCTCATCCCTTAGCAGTACCCCTTTTTTTAACACCCTACCGGAAGTGGATATAAATAGTTATTGGACACGGGGCAGTGGCGGCTTGTGGTTTATTCACAGGTACACGGAAAAATAATATAGTTTGTGCAGCGATGACCTTCTATTCTCAGTTTATCCTTAAAATATTTCAAATTTTTAAAGTGGTGTATTAAATATGTTTGCTTATGAAACGCCTTAAATAGCACCATATTGCACCTTAAAAACTAAATTTTTCGGGGAAGAGCCCCTTTTTAGACTTGTGGTGTGGGTATATATACTTTTTAAGGAATGCCTATCCTCCCCCCGCCACCCAATACAACAGCTGTTCATTAACTGCTGGCTGATACAGTGGTATGGGGCACGTTAAGGTTTATTTGTATTATTGGCTCAGAGACTTCCAGTGGATGTCAGATAAGTGAAGTATTGTATAGACTTAAAGTTATTGAAGTCTAAAGTTGTAAAGATAATTCCTGGACATCTTTTATATGTAAATCAGAATAAGCTTTGCTTAGAGTTGCTGTTGAAAATGTATGAAGGAAAGATTTGCGACAAAACATTTTATTATAATCCCGGACGAATTATTTTCAACATATTTAATTTAACTGTTATTATATAATTGTTCACGTTTTAAGTGAATAGCAATGTATTTGTTACCTTAGAGAGTAGGAATGTAGGGGTTGGGTGAAGAAGGTTTAGCGAAAGCAAATGCTGTACAGCTTGTAGAGTTGTAGGTTCTTGTGCACCCCTGGCGGGGAAGTAGTGGTGTAATGAGGCTAACAGTGCAGCGTCTTCATCCTTACCCCTCCCTCCACTTACACTGAAGGAGGGGGGAGGGGAGGGGCATGTAGCGTGGGAGCGGGGTATCATCTTCCTCATCCTGGGTGCCCTGCGCGATTGACCATGCCGTCATCCGAGTGTCTTGCTCGTCTTTCTGGACATCTCCGAGTTCTCTTCCACACTGGTCCTATTCCCTTGCTTCTTCCTCGTTCTTCCCTCGTCCCTTCTTCACACAGGCGTTCAGCTCGTACGTCAGTGACCCCTGTCCTTTCTGGAAAGGGAAGGATTTTTTTTTTTTTTTTTTTTTTTTTTTAGCTCGGGTCCCGCATAGTGCAACCTTACGCGGTTATGAGGACGTGGTACATAATTCAACGCTAAAAACATTAATATATAACTGTAGGTTTCTTGAAACAAGTTTGCGAAAGTTAAAAAATAGCAATTATAGACAATAGTTTTAGCCAACGTTTTAAACTAAAGTGTTTCCAGTGTTACGAACTTCTGAGGCACAATCTTTGACGCCGGAACTTCGTGCATTTAACTGCGGCGCAAGAGATCACGCGTAAAGAATTAGTACTTTTGGATAAATATTTATTCATAAAGTTGGCAAATACCGTTATATAGAATTGTCCTTGAGTATTTTATCCATATTGGCTATGAAAAAACCGTAGGAATCAGTTGATGTGTTCAGCGTTTATTTATCTGTCACACACTCTTAATGGCACGGTTCACCCAGTTTTAACGTCTTTTTTTATTTTTATATTTGTACCAGATATTTTTTTCTAATTTTATACATAAATTGTGATTAAATCTTCTTCTTAGGAAATTTTGGTATCTCTAATAATTTTTGCGTAATGAGTAGTAAACGTCAAAATTTGCACTTATAAATAAATATATTTTTTGTGTTTCTAAAAAATTTAAAATTTTTTTTTTTTAATTTTCATTTCCAAATTAAGCATTTTTTATTAAATACAAAAGGTATTTTATTTTTTGTTTTTATATATGTCTAATCATAGCCTACAACATTGTTATATACTGTGCATTTTGTCGGTTTGGTATGTCAGTTGGTTTTAGTTGCGTACATAAAACCGTAAAGTGCAAATTTTGACGTTTACGACTCATTACGTAAAAACTATGAGGGATACAAAAGTTTCCTACGAGGATGACTTATTCACAATTTATGTCTAAAATAAGAAAAAAATATCTGGTACAAATATAAAAATAAATAAAGACGTTGAAAACTCAGGTGAACCGCGCCCTTAAGGAGGGCGGAAGTATAACGCCACTAACCAAAAGCGCGGAAGAGATGCCGGTTGAATATCATCGGAGCATATTACATAAGCATGTCAGGAAAATTGACGCGTCGCACGATTACCAACAATACTGGCAATCTTCCGTCTCGGAAGTCACTCTCAAGGTCGGTGTCTCGAATAAGGCTAGCCAAGACCCTAACAAGTTCGTGTCACGCGAGGCTAATGTCCCTTGTTTGATAGTTCACCCATGTAAGGAGCGTGTTCGACCCTGACCTACCACACCAGCTAAGACTTGCTTGGGTACTAGCCACGCACAGTCTGTGTTTGCGATGTGAGTAAGGTAAGATAATATCTTGCCCTGGAAGTATAATTTGGTGGTATTATGCAGCCACCAACTGTTTAACACATACTAGATTTAACTTATGTCTTGCCAAAACGTATTCAGCCTTTCTAACCCGGCTTAATGTCCTATATTCTGTTGTTATAGGCCTCAGTTCTTGTAAAGTTTTTTTGAAATCTTAAAATATTTAAACATATTTTGCTCAAAACTAACAAGTGGCGCTCAACTTGATTCATAACACGATCATTTTAAAAATGGGGTTATTTTGACACAGTATGTTTTTTAAATTTTTTTGTTGTGTGTTATATTGCGACTGCATTCTCTATGCCTCAATCACTTCAGAAAATGACCGAGAGTTAGTCAAAAACAAGGATTTCCGTCACTAAATTGCTATTTCATTGAAACATTCCGTTTTTTAATTTTCTTGCACGGAAAAAAAATAATTTGTGACAGTTAAATTATACTTTGTTGGTATTCAACCAGCAAAATTTTTTTATGACAACCACAAAACATTTTATGGTCACCATAAACAATATTGTGGTCACTACAAAATTATTTTTTGCATACAACAAAATAATTTTGCAGGGAAGATATCGTACAACATTTTTCTTCCAGTGAGTGTATACAAGAACCCATTCAAACAATGTTTTTTTTTTTTTAATTAAATGTGTAATTTTATATACTTAAAACCCTAGCTCGTGACATGTACATTCACTGTAAATATTTTCGTTACATCATCTTAATTGGTTTATCAGGGGTGAATGAACTAAAAATATGCGAATTTTGACTTTGAAATGCCATTGTGGGAAAACTGGTTGGGCCAATTTTTTTTGTAAGCCGATATTGTACTCCCAAGTAACGCCTACAAAACGAAAACTTTTTCATATAAATATAAAATTATATTTCCCTTTCGGAGCGCTCTTAAGAGTGCGTAACAGATAAATAAATGCTGAAATCACCCATTGATTTTTACGCTTTTTTTTCGAAGCCAATATGGATAAAATTTTCAATGACGATCCTAGATAATGGTATTGCCAACTTCATGAGTAAATATTTATCCAGAATTACTAATTCGTTACGCGTAATCACTTGCGCCGTAGTTAAATGCACGAGGTTCCGGCGTCAGAGATTGTGCCTCAGAAGTTCGCAACACTGGAAACAATTTTGTTTAAAAACGTTGGCTGAATCTATTGTTTAGGATTGCTATTGTTTAATTTTCGCAAATTGGCTTCAAGAAACCTACAGTTATAGATTAATGCTTTTAGCGTTGAATTATGTACCGCGCCCTCTTATTGAAACAAGCTGGCGTGAAAATCATTTCACAAAAATCTGGGGTGCCTACATAGCATCAGCTATCAAGCTAATGACAGTGAAGATATGAAAGGTTGGTTCGGGCGTTACAGGTGGCATCCAGCATGGAGTATTCCGCAACTGTCAGTACGACGTAACTGTCAATTGGTTGTGGGAGGGGGGAGGTGCGACGACTGGGCTAACATCCGGGCGGTGTTGTGGCACCGGCCAGGTTCATTGAACTGTTTTCACACAGAGTTCGCTGAGTTTGGTTGGAGAGAGAAGGGGGAGGAGGGGTAACAGACTGTGCGGGAGTAGGAGGGGAAAACACTCTCGATATTCCCATAGCCTTCAACTGTGGCGGCGAACACGGGCCTGTGCGAGCAACAGTGTCGCAACTGACAGTGTTGCGGGCAGGCAGGGAATGTATAGTATGTTGAAGCACAAGTGCACTTGCTTTGTATCTTTCTACTGCCAACTAGCGGGACCGAATGGTCAGACCGTTCTCCTTCCACCAAGGCGATCCGGGTTTAATTCCTAGTGGGGTCGCCCGTACCGGACGATGCCGTTGGTGGGCGGGTTTTCTCGGGGATCTCCCTTTTCCATCGCCCTTTCATTCCAGTACCGCTCCATACTTACCTCATGTCACCCCTCACCAGCGCTGAAGACCTCGATGTTAAGCGCTGACAAAAAACTCTCACTCACTGACTATGAAACAGAACTGCGATGATGTGCACGTTAGACACTGGAAGAAACTACGAAAAATTATTTGCTATTCCTAAGTAGGTATTCCTCATGAGCAATGGAAGGTTTTCGAATGATATTGCAACGTGAAGCTCTGCACACCGTTCTGTGCCCTTGGCCGGCCATCCTCTCTTTTTCATACTGTTTTTGCGATAATATTTTTTCTAAACTTAAACGATGTGAGATACCAAAAATTTGCTAGGCGGTTTTGTTTAAAATTACTTTTCCGTGATAGCTAATTTTTTCAAGACAAGAAATTGTATGGTTTCGACTAAAATGTCAATTAACTAGTATTTATTTAGCTACATATTGGAAGGGCATTGTGAGAGACAGTGGTATCCACAATGTATCACAACTAAATCATGCGCATGTAAAGATACTGTTCAATTTGACAAAGAAATTTAATTAAAAACATAATTGTTTATAAACAAAGACCATGATTTTTGGTGAAAAGAATTCTGCAAGAGTTTGTTTCATAGCCTGCAGCATGGTTATTGGCAGAGTTTATTATTGCACAGACGTGGCACATTTGACTGTGCCAACAGGAACAAGGTTACTGTGACACTACACGTCTGTGGTTTGCGGGTAGAACCCTAGACGCTGAGAGTTAGAAACAGCCAATCACTGACCATGAAGCAGGGCTGTATATGTACACATAAGGCATTATAACAAACTATTGCAAGATTTCTTCTCGCGAAAAATAGTGGGCTCTAATATTATAAATTATGTTTATAGCTAATATAGTGGACGACCAACTAAAAATAAGCCACTACACAATAATTAAATAATATATAAACGAGTATTTAATTGGTAGTCAGCTATAAAAGAGTGCCCTGTTACAGGAACATTTCTGTTCTATGCTGACGTGTTTAATCTCTTACATCGGAAAATAAAGTATGAGATTTCCATTGTTTTCCTGCATAAAACTAAAATATTAAACAAATATGGGTTAACCTTGTCTTTCCCCCAATGCCCTTCAATTAACTAAAACCGTAGTATATACAGCCTTGAAAAGATCAGCAAACGTGGAGGAGATCATTGTAAAGAAAATTGCCAAAAATATTTTTTAGATCTGCTCTCTCTCTTTTTTTTTTGTAAAAAAATAATATCGCGGAAAAAGTGGAAACAAGAGATAGTGCTATAAATAAACCCAGTGTATAAAAGTCATACCTCTAATAATTAAACATCATAGTCCGCTAAGAAATATATTTATTAATAATAAAGGTTACGAGTACTTCAGGGAATACTCAGTTTACGTGAATATATTATTCTGTCATATAATATTGTAATATATATATTTGAGTTTTATATATTTTAATACTGCTGAACATTGCATGCGAGCTGTTAAAAAAAAACAGTCATGATCTGAGGTGCGGCATAGAAGACACTACAAAGAACTCTTAATTCGTTTACGCCTCTACATCATTTATCCTCGTCGCTTGAGCTCGCTTCATTTATCCGAGGCAGACACCTTCCCCCCAGACTAATAGCCTCTCAGATATGAGCCAGCCACAGGTTGGTCCGTCGCTTTCATGGGGTCCTGCCACTGGCTGTTTCAAAATCAGACGCTGGAGCGGAATTATTGCCCCTTCGAAGGGCAGCCTTTCAGGTTGGTTAGGTTAGGTTTTGCCAGGTTATGGGCGCGGCTACCATAATTTTCATCACCTTTTTTTATTTTTTATTTGAACCAAATATTTTTTTCTTATATTAGACACAAAATGTTACTAAATTTTGCTCTTATGAATTTTTTTTATCTCTCATAGTTTTCGCGCAATGTCTTGTTACAGTCATATTGTGCATGTTTCCGTTTTAAGGACTACACTAAAACCAACTGATATACAAAACTCAAAAAAATCACAGTGGGTAAAGACATTGCAGGCTACAATGCCATGTTCATAAAAATAAAGAATATTAATTATTTGTATTAAAAAATTATGAGATTTTTTTAATCTTTATTTTCAATTTCAGCATGTTTTATACAAATAATTTTTATTCTTTATTTTTATGAGCATGACATTGTAGACTGCAATGTCTCTATCCACTGTGATTTTTTTTTTAGTTTTGTATATCAGTTGGTTTTAGTGTAGTCCTTAACACGGAAACATGCCAAATATTACTTTAACAAGCCATTACGCGAAAACTATAAGAAATAAAAAATTTCATAAGAGCCAAATTTAGTCACACTTTGTGTCTAAAATAAAAATAAAAATATCTGGTACAAATAAAAAAAATAGTGATGAAAATTGCGGTAGACCACGCCCTTAAATCCCGTTCATAATCAGCATAAAAAATAACATAACTTACACAGCATAACATGCGAAATTGTCCGTAAACAATCACCACGAAATATATGGCTTCCTGACCAATCAGAAAATAACCAACAAGAAAAGAACTCATTTGTTATTGGATGAAAATTTTCGCATTGGCCGGCATGAAAAATTTGGCGTAGAAAACTCAGTGATGACCATTTTTGACGCCATGCCAAGTAAGTTAATCCAAGGAAGTCGTGACAAGCATTAGTTGTGAACGCCATCATTCGTATCACAGATATTCACTATCTTATGCTATGTTTTTTACTTGCGCCATGTCAGTTGTGAGCGGGGCTTAAGATGATGTTATTTTAGGTTATATCAGGATATGTCGCTTCTTCCAAATGGCAACAATTCAGGTCGTGTCTCAATTTAAAGAGTACTCTGTTGAGAGAGTGCTCTTTCGCATAACAACAAGAGAGAGAGCTCATGTTAGCTCTCTGGTACTCTCGCTCTCACTAGTTGGGACGATGCTTTCTCGTATTTGTAAACAAACGATGCAAAGGTTACAAGTGCGTAAATTGTATTAATACAAGTTATAAACATACTATATACATTTGTGGGCTATTCAAAAATTAATTTTAAGCTTACCGGGGTCGTATTTCAAGCGGGGAATAGCTTTTTTCGGCGATGCCAAAAATTTTTATTTTGTGTATTAAACGCATTTTAGAGACGAAAATGTTAACTGAATTTCACGCCATAGGTAACTGTTAACTGGATATAATTATTTATGTATAAATATTAAAATATTTGCAATATATGACGCACGTTTCTTCTTTAACTTCAAACCAAGTTGTAAACAAGATGGTGTAAGCCAGAGAGCACGAGAGAGCAAGAGCGAGTATACATCTTCGTTCACTCGCTCTTTCGTACTCTCGGCGAGTAATTGAGACGGTCACAGAGTGCTCTCTCTCTGAGCTCGTAAGGTTCTTATCTAGGTAGGATGCGTTGGTGTATGTGAGGTACAAAACCGATGGAGCGTTAAGAGTGACGTCGGTCGGCGTATGTAGTACATTATCGCCTCTACTCGCAAACGCAGCAACTGGCGCGCAGAACTTTACTATTATTCATTTTACTATGGGACTTTAAGCAATGACCGTATTATTTTATTTGCTATACTTGTGGTTCAAATTCCAGCGCTTATTTTTTTTTTATTTATTTATTTTTTTTTTTTTTCGAATCAGGTTGGAATTTTCCAAGATACGGAAGTTCAAAATAGCTGTTTTTAGCTATTTTAGGGGTATTGAAAATTGTGTTTCCAGTAAACAATCTTAATTTTTAAACTGATAGAAACGTTGTTTGAAATGTGTTTTCTTTTCATAGATGTACAGTGTGTTTCGATTCAACACAGAACTGGCAAGTGGGCTGCCTACCCACCCGCAACCGGCGTGAATTCTGCTCGCGGCGCGCTAGCGACGGAGCTACGTTCGATTTCACTGGTTGCCGCCTTCTTACGCAGCATTCTAAACGGTTTAACTCTTTCAACATATATTTACACAGACTTTGGAATATGTTTCAACGA
>PNEQ01068570.1:0-29842 GCA_003012365.1 Medauroidea extradentata | reverse complement strand
CACTTTGTTCCAGTGCCTTATGTGCACGTCTGCAGTTCTGCTTCATAGATATTGGCAGCGTGCCTTTGAACTGTGACGTTTCTCATTTGACTGTACCAATCACAATAAGGTTACTGTAACACCACACGTCTGTGATTTGCGTGTAAAACCCCACGACACACGAATGTTAAAACATCCAATCTCTGACCGTGAAGCAAGTTTGCAGACGTGCACACAAGTCACTGACACAAAGTGAGGCAAATTTCTTTTCGCGAAAAGTCCATGACTCTAATTATTCATTATAGTATGATAAATAAACGACGTAACGAACTACCGGTAAGGTATTTTACTATTAGGTGCGTCTTTTCGGACTAAACTGGTGTTAGGAGTAATATGAACCGAACTTTTTTTTAGTTTCACCATTGCGGTCGAATGTTGCCGCGCAGCATAAAAACCCATAGCCTACAATACAAAATATTAAAAAGGAAGAAACGTAAAACATTGCTAGCATAAACTAATTCCGGAATGGAATTTATTCGTTGTATGTCGAAAGACAAAAAAGAACAATTAAATAAACGACAAAATAAGGCGTAGGAAAAATCGCGACAAAATGGACGAAGACAACGAGGACAGTACAGAAGACAAGAGACACGAATGACTGTGAGCACAGACTACACAACACAGAGAAAACAGACTATAAGTAGTAGGCTTCCTTCGACAACATTATGCCCGTTACTTTTCGTCAGATTCTCTTTGTTATGCCGTTTCTGTTCAAAGCTGTTCGACCGCGTCTGTTGTCTTCTGTGCTGTTATCGTTGAACTCGTATATTTTGTCACCATTTTTCATGCACCGTATCTTGTGGTTTACTGTTATTTTGTTGTACCATGTGACAGGCCCATATGGTCGTCACACCGATTTAGTATATTAAATAGTTATCAGCGTCAACCATCATAAATTAATGTGCAATAATAACTATGTCTTGCGACCATTAATTCTCTTCGTCATTGTATCAGGATCACATTGCAATAGTTCTCATTAAAATACCATTACTGCACCAAGTTTTATGCTAAAAATAAGGAATTGTATATATTTTGTCTTTGTGAAGACGAGGGAGAGACGAGCATGTGCATAGTGTGTCTTGGGGCCTCACCCCACCCCCGCTCGAACCACCACCATGGCTGGTCACGAGGAAGGGGTCCAACCAATGGCTTTGCTAGTTGTTACTGTGTTATAGTTATGTAGTAATTAAGAAATCATAAATGTGAACAAGTAAATGAACCATTTTATGTAACTGAATGTAAATAGCGACGAGAAATTAAGAAATTATTTAATAAATACGGTTCTGGCCGGAACTGTTGTCCTCGAGAGGCGGGACCATCGGATGTAAGCTGACTCCTGATTGGCCCAAAACGAACCGGAGCTTGCAGGCCAAGTGACGGGGGGTTTTGGCGCAAATCAGTGGAGAGAAGCGAGCCGGCGTCGGTCCGGGACGGACGTGGATAAGCGAGAGGATCGCGGCGACGCGGGCAGAGTGCCACCGTCAGGCGTCGAGACGCGGAGTATTGTGGGCCGAGACGCCATCATCGTTGTTTTGGGCGTCGGGACGCCATTAAGATTTCGCCGAGTCACCAAGTACGTCGGTCCGAGACACCTCTGGTTAGTAATTGGAGAGAGACAGTGATTGCGAGGCATTTAATAATCTAATTAGCTGTCGGGACTCCGTGCGCGCGACTGTATTGCTTAAGAGCCATACCGACAAATCGACATCAGTATCGGTCCGCCCCGAGAGGACAGCGACGTCGTGCTACCCGGACAAAAAGACTTGCAACTTTTTCATTATCTAGTATCATAGTATCCAGAACTTGCACACAGCAACAATAGACGACCAAACACCCGTAGAAATAGTTTAAAAATAAATTTATTAAACAAATAACAAAACGAACGTCGTAACCATTCTTCATACAACTATATTCCATTTCGGATTTAATTTGAATTGCTATCGTTTTATTTTTAACTGTTATTTTATTGCCATAATTTGTGACATGAATACACTCCTTTCTGAAACTGTGCGTATGTTCCTGTGTTTGTTGACAACAGCTAATAATGTTTGGAACTTTCTGCAACACGACAGCATTCGATTGCAATGGTTCAGTTTATAATGCTAGCATATTGCAGAAGTCGTTTCAAGATCACTAGGAGTAATTTAGTTTTTATTACATGGTGAGAGATAATAGTTATCTTCAATTTGTAATTAGCTTAATTATTTGATAATTACTCTTTAAATATTTCAAATACTATGAGCGCAGTGAAAGGTAAGGGAATTAGTTCAGTCCCTATTAAAGTATTCTCAAATAAATTTTGCCAAATTTTGAATCAGGAATAAATAAAGAAAAATTAAACATAATAAATAACACGGGCTCTTTAAACTTGACATGAACAATTTCAGTACAGTCGGTAAGTACAGTTATTGTGACACATACGACCTGCGCGGAAACTCGCATCGATATAATTGTGGATGAATAATTTCTTTATTTCAGTATACAAAGAGAACAAATGTTCGAATAACTATCTAAAAATTTCTGACGTGTCACAAATCAAGCACTGTTAAGTGCGTAATTTTCTTAAAGAGACAAGCCCAGAAAAGTAAATAATGAATGCAATAGTATGATGTAAACAAGATAACTCATTAACTGAAGCTTAAAATAGTACTAGCTGTCATGTCTAGTCTTGACACCTTCCATATACGTACTCAGCCATATCGCATACTGAGGAACTCGCTGATTAATTTGTCTTCGTCTAGTGTCCGGACGTCTGATACTGTCCGACAGCAAAATATTATTCTTTACAAAGGTAAAGCCTGTCAGGCAACGGAGATGCTAACATAAGCAAGCACCATAAATCATTCACAATGCAAGCTACATAATTAAAGACCGTGGTTTATCGTGACAGTAAAATCTTATTCCAATTACGTTTTAATAAACAATGTGTTTGAAGTTTTCTCTTTGTTTATTGGCTAACGGTTGTATGAGAAATATATTTTCACATTTTAATGAGTTAATTAAGATTCGACTGCATTGATACCGCCTCCGATTCGCAAACAAGCTTGTTTCAATGCCTTGCGTGAACATCTGCAGCTCCGCTTCACAGTCGCTGGTTAGTTGCGGTTTCAACTCTCTGCGTTTCGGGGTTCTACACGAAAATTACAATCGTGTGGTGTAGTAAGATGACACTGATTGGCGCAGCCACAAGCGACGTCTCTTCACAAAGACACGCTGACAATAGCCAATGAAGCAGAGCTACAGACTTAACTGTAATACAGACGTGAAATGACGTGGCGGTTCATTTAATACGAACTTCGCCGCTTATCGGCTGCACGAGGCTGCTGATACCAGCCTTGAGTCTGTTTGGCTCTTAATTGTTACGTCAGGTTTCCCATTGGCCTGGCTGCCAGCTACCAGGGTAAATGCATTGCGCTGATTGGCGGTAGGCATTCTCGTCATACTGCTGGCAAGGGGAGCCACTTTGCTGGCGTGTGTGACTAAGTTCGCCGTCCTACTAGCTACTTCACTTCTGTATTCCTAAGTATTCTGTGCTGCAGATGTGCACGCTACGCAATGAAACTATGTTCAACAAAAATCAGAGGCGCTAAAGATGCAGGAGAAGGCAGTATATTCCCCTACATTATTTATATCAAAATACTTAGTCTTTTGTAAGCTATTTCATCTAGAGACATTTCCACTTACATAGAAACGGTTTGTTTACATTATATTAGTATGATAATGAAAATGAAAACTAGAACAGTCTATCACCACTAGTTACACTGTAAAACTTCCTAAACAACCTAGTAATTGAAGTGTACTATACCCATACACAGTACGGAACATATGGAACACTTCCCTGACTTCAGGTTGTAAAGTGAACAAAATATTGAGCGCTATCGCCATACAAATCTGATAACATCTTGACTATTTTCTAACAAATTTATGGGAACGTTAACATTGATGTATGGAAACAATTGCACTAGATTTAACACTCCTATGTATCGGTATGGTAAGTTTACAAATAATATTTTACAGTTTAGCATATAACAAGTCCTTGTACGTTAGACACTAGTATATTCAGTAACCATTAACGACTCGTATTCACTACAAGAAAGTGATCATCTTCACTGCAAGAAAGATACCCGTGCGTACCAGGAATTACTATAATACCACAGTGCTCTTTAATAGACGGTCCGAGCTAAACAGACCCATCAGAACATACTGTACATAGAACCACGAATTTGTGGTTAAAATATTCTTGCCTGATTTGGTTTCAATGCCTATACATAAAGCAACATTTCTGGATATCAATGACACTATGTTAGAATCAACTATATTGCGCATACTCAAGCCCCGTCCGTTTGTCCACTAGCTGCTACTCAGTGGAACAGCAGACAATGAACAAAGAGACGGGGCATAAGACGGCGTGGTACATAATTCAACGCTGAAATCATTAATCTCTAACTGTAGGTTTCTTGAAGCCAATTTGCGAAAATTTAACAATAGCAACCCTAGACAACAGTTTTAGCCAACGTTTTAAACAACAATGTTTCCAGTGTTACGAACTTCTGAGACACAATCTCTGACGCTGGAACCTCGTGCATTTAACTGCGGCGCAAGAGATCACGCGTAAGAAACTAGTAATTCTGGATAAATATTTACTCATAAAGTTGGCAAATACCATTATCTAGAATAGTCATTGAGTATTTTATCCATACTGACTTCGAAAAAAGCGTAGAAATCAATTGATAGTTTCAGCGTTTATTTATCTACCACGCACTCTTAAGAATGCATAAGACAAAGGATCCAGCATGCGGGTCATTGAATTCCCGAAATTTTCCTGTCTCTACTATGTGCACATCCGCAGCTCTGCTTCATGGTCTGTGATTGGACCTTTTAAATCTCAATGTTCTTGAGCTTCTACCAGCAAATCACAGTAACCTTATTCTGATTGGACGAAGACACGATGCAAACAACCATGGAACCGAGCTACTGATGTGCACGTGAGACACTGAAACAAATTGTTTCAAAATATTTTCGCGACACACACGTTATGTAGTGAACAGTGTTTTTTACGCTCGTTTATTACGTGATAATGACACTACCATGACTACGAAGATAAAGTTAATACAGGGCTGTATATTGTATCGGCATGCTGCGTGCTGAGGGATGGGGATTTATCCGGCTTCGGCTTTCGTACAAATCACCGGGGCGACAGGCGAATTATTCGTTTTGTAAAGATCTGTAAATATACTATGCGTTCAGTAAGTTGCCATAGAATACAGCTACACAGTGTTCATTTCGATATTCACACGCGAGAAGAAAAGTGCCAAAGAAGGAAGGAGGGGGGGGGGGGTTCCCTGCAAAATTTTAAGAGTTTTAATAATATATATATTTGTACAAGATATAGATATTATAGACACATGTTGCGACTAATTTTCACAGTAATGACAATTTTCTTGTTTTCATAGTTATTGTATAGTAGCAAGTCAAAGCAAAAATTTGCATAAAACTGTTTCATACAAGAAAGGAAAACCAACTGAGTTACAGCAATGAAATAATTTACAGTGAAGAACAGTGTCACGTGCTGTGTCTTACACAAAAAAATTTGCCAATTTTATGCAATTTTCCTTTTAAAATACAAAATATTTCAATGCAGTGGTTTTATACATTTCTTGACGTAGCCCGTCATACCGTTCGTCGCTGTGAATTATTTCATTTCTGTAAGTCAGCTGTTTTTCGTTTCTTGTATACAACCGTTTTATGCAAATTTGGGCTTTAACATGCCATTATACAAAAACTATGAAAGATAGAAAATATTAATTACTGTAAAAAGTAGTCACAGTGCATTTCTAAACAAACTATATCTCGTACAAATATAAAAATTATTAAAACAATTAAAATTTTGCGTGAACTCAACGGAGCATCTAGTACAAAGTAAACAACTTTCGGAATACGCTGGAACTTTGGGAAAAATAAAAAGAAAAGTTCTTTCCTACTCGATTACAAACCGGTTCCAGCGAATCACAGCGGAAAAAAAAACACTTCGGTGTAATTGCTACTAATTTCCGCTCGCATTATCTTATTTCCTTTCAAATAATCCAATAAGAAAGAGCTGAGCATTTAATAGCTGATTAATGACTGCGTGTCTGCAAGCTACTTCACTCAGGATATGCGAACATCATCCACTTTTTAACTAAGAAAATTACCAAGACAATATCAAATCACCCAACTAAACCAAAGTGTAAACTTCGCACGCTTGTTAGTTCTGTAATATTATTATCCATATATTGGTCTTAATCATTAACATGTATTCTGCTACATATTAACAGCAGCAGAATTATTATTACTCGGTGTGTGTATGTGAGAGAGAGAGAGAGAGAGAGAGAGAGAGAGAGAGAGTCTGATTAAAAACTGGTTTGCTTTGTGTGTGTGATTCAGAGTGAAAATTGGTTTGGTTTGTGTGCGTGTGATTCAGATTGATAACCGGTTGGTTTTGTGTGTGTGTTTATCTGTATATGTAGGCTATACGGTACTTTTATTATTTGTATGTACACATATATATCATTGTTCTAATTTAACTGTTAGGTATTATTTTTTATTGTTATTCTTAACCATGTAATGTATTATTTTCTTTGTGATCATAATGGGTCCAGTGTAAGACAAGGCATCAATGCCTTAACTGCGCCTTAAAGACGTAATAAATAAATAAATTAGTGTATTTTCAAAAACAACGAATTATCCTTTACTGAAGTAGCTTTGCAATCGAGTGTGCAGCCAATTTGCGAAATGTTTACAAAGATGTAGTTCTATTTTGGTAAGGGGTAACTTAAGTTGGTTACGCACTATTTAATTAACACATAAACTTACTTCAGTCTCAACACAGTAGGGAACTGCAGTACATCTTGGAAAAAGTACGTAAGACTACCACGGATGAAGACTGACCGGATCCCCCGAAAAATCCTCAAATTCCAACCCTAATACTTGATAGGAAGAGTATTTATTCTTTGTGACTTGGTGATTCGGAACCAGTCCCTTTTCCTTAAGTACTAAATGTTCAGTAGTTTCTTTCATAAATTATTTTTTCTTGAATACGCCATCTGGCTATAAAAAAAAAATGCACGTCCAAAATCTTAAAATCGTCGAGGTGATAACGGCGATCGAAACACACGCGAAAGATTAAGCCTCGTCTCTACGCGCAAGGGACTGACTTTCCGTCTTTTCCGGTTCGCCTTTTATGAGTTCATTACCACATTAATTTTCAATTAAAAATAAATATGAGCTGTCTTCTGAACGCAATTATGGTATTTGTATACCATGAAGCGAAATTTCTCTATTAAAAATTATGATGAAAATGCCGGGTGTTGAAGTTATAAATAAATAGCAGAGACAGAAATAATAAGTCAGAAGAACAGACAACGTAACACGAAAAGATACAGTTGCAATATGTTTTTACTTCTAGTTCCGGTTAGGGTGAAGGACTTATTACATGATATTTCGAAAACTACTCAACTAGCACGAGTGATGTACGCTTAGGAACAGAATTCAAAGAACGTTACACGCGTCTATACCTATTTCAGGTTCATCACTATTCATTAAAGAATATTTTATAGCAGCCGAAAGTGGGTCCTATTATGTATGAAAATATTGGCACAAACTCTGTAATAAGTGTCCTATAGAGGCGAGCTGTCGACGAGAAGACTGCACGCCTCTTCAGAGACTTGCGTCTAGAGACTAGGAACAGGCGTTATGCGCGTGCTGTGTCGTCCTTACCGCTTCCGTACTTAATGCCTCGAACGCGCAAAATATGTCCGTCGAGGCGACCACCTTAAACAAACAATATTTTATCCTGTAGATTCTCAATTTAAACTCCGTGGCTGTGAGTTTGGTAGGCAGACACCTCAACAGAAAAAAAAAACGCTGTACGCCATTCTGAACTTCACGGAACCTCGTTTTAACGACACCTTTTTCGGGAACCGCGACCAGGGGATCCCTATTTAACGAACTCGGATATTACGAAATATCGATTTAACGACAATCTTTTCAGAAACCGTGACGTTTGTTAAATAGGGGAGTACTTCCATCGCCTGGCGTTCGAACCAGGGACGTGCGCTGCTGAAGGCCGTCTGGACGCAGACGTCATCCGCCCGTCTTGAACAAATTCGCAAGTCATTACGAGCGACTGGACAGGGTAAGAAGTTAAATGGCTGGGAGAGGGGGTAGAATGTCTGGGGCGTTAACAAGGCGCGAAGGAAGCCGTGACTATTTTTTTTCTTCCCCCTCCAGGGCCTCATCCCCTTTTGTTTGGGTGGGCCTCGGCCGCGGACGACACACACTGGTAGCACTCCTGCTGCTGCAGGAATGCGCTCCATCACCTGCAACAGGTCCTATCTCCCCTCCCTTCCCGACCATCTACTTTCCATGTCTCCTCACCGCCCCCTCCCCCCTGCCTATTCCCACTAGACCAAGAGAACCGGTCTCCTCCTCCACTGTTTGCCTTGCCTGGACCAGGCCGTCCCGCCTACCATGGGCCTCGGCGCGCCGATGCCGCAGATAAATGGGAACCTCCCCCTCTCTTGCCGACGAGCATGTACAGTCCCGTCAACACAAATTGGCCCGGTCTGCGAGATCGGAGCCGAGCGTACTCGCTTGACAACGCAGACAGGCCTGCCACAACGACCAAGGGGCCTATTCTGTAACTTTCTCAGTCTCTTAAACGATCTTTTTACAAAGACAGTTAAAGAGTAACTATCTTTACGACAAGAATTCGTGATCTGTAACTAAAAATGGCGACTGTCTTTTAAAAAGTCTCGTGACTCTCTTTGTATACAGATCAGGTTCTAGGATGTTACGAGACAAAGTTCATGATAATGGCCGACATATTTAAGATTTATTCTACAATCATCCCGGTTGGAGAACAAATCCGATTGAAACATCGTTCGGAAGGAGACAGAAATACGTTATTTTACTTTCCCTTGCGTATTAAATACGTTTCGTAGATTATAATTGCTCACGCAAACGTTTTTGTGTTGCAGTAACCTTACTGTGACAGGCACATTCGAATAAGAGACGCCTCTGCACATAGAAAAGTTGCCAATAATCACGAAGTAGAGGTGCTGATGTGCACGTAAGGCAATTAAACAACTTCATTTACCCAAAAATCAATGTTTCTAGGTATTTCACCGCCCGACCCTAGACAGAATCCTGCGTGTGGCCTAAGAAGAAAGAGACAGACATACGATTGCAAGGCAAGCTGTATTTCGCGACGTCTGTACAGATCCGAGAGTGGCCTATTAGAATTGGCATCAATCACACTCGTGCCTCGGAACTACCGATAACTAGGGCCACGAAGTTTTCGCGAAAAGAATTTTGCACCAGTTTGTTTCAGTTGCTTACGTGCAAATCTGTAGTTCCGCTTCATGGTCAGTAATTGGATGGTTTAAGATTCCACTTTCCACCAGATGTAAAAATCCTTTGTTTTTAAGCCGTAATATTTGTTTCAGGGCATAAATAAAAATGTTAATTTTAAGAACCAATTTAATGTATGTATTCTTTAACAAGTTTGTACTAAATTAGTTCTATGCATTAAATGCAATTTGTAAACAGTGTTAGAATAAAATGGATACAAATTGTTTTCGATCACTGTTTATAAATTGTATTTACTAAGAAGTGCAAATTTAGGGCAGAAATGTTAAAGAACATATACATTAAATTTGTTCTTCAAACAAAAATGTTTCATTTATACTCTAAAACAAATATTATATTTTTAAAGTAACGAATTTGTACATCAGGGGGATAGTGGAATCTTAACTCTCGCGTATCTTGGGGTTCCACCCTCAAATCACACACCTGTACTGCAGTAACCTTATTGTAATTGGTGCAGTCAAATGCGTAACGTCATTTCACAATAAGCTACCAATAATAATTAAGCAAAGCTGACGAGTGCACGTAAGGCACTGAAACAAACTGGGGTAAAATTATTTTCGCGAACAGTGCATGGCCCTGCCGAGAGCCGACTCATTAATTTGTAGAGAAGTCGCAAAGTACAGGTTACCTTGCAACACACCCACGCCAATGAGTGTGAGCATAGCCATCTTTAGTAGAAGGCTGCGGCCTTAGATCTGGCAACCCTGCTAGGAAGGGTCATTTTAACACATATTTTGTCTCGCGAACGGCAGTGGCTTCCTCTGATTCGCTGGCATGTGGGGCACAATAACGAATCAGGTACAGCCATTTCCTTTGGAGAGCTAAAAGAAGTGTTAAAATAACCCTTGTGTGCAGTGTTGCCAGATCTAAGGCCGCGGCCTTCTACTGAAGATGGCTATGGTGTGAGCCACTCACCGTCGACATGGTGCGAGTTGTGAGAGTTGTGAGAGTTCCTGGTTGGCTGGTGGTGGTTGTAGAGCCAGGGAGGCACTGGTCCTCTGTAGGTACGACTGCTCGACGAGCTGTTGGTGGTAGACTGCGAGTGGTTCTCGTCGCCGGCCCACGGGTTCCTGCCAACAAGCGACTACTTCAGCATCCCAACACACTGCTCTGTCTATTGCTGCATTTATACAGTTGCTTCGCGATAAAGTGAGCACTCTTCGAAACCATCTTATCTAATACTAATTAAAAAAATACTGTTTATTGTAAACTAGGCGTTAACTTTTGAATACATTACAATCTACATACTACAATCTGTATGGATAAATTTGACAGAAACTTATGGGCCATCATCGTCAGCTTTAAAATGAACGAGAAATTTCCATTTCAGCATTTGTACTGCAAAGTTTGTCTTGTGTAGTGACACAAATGACAAAAGGTTACAAATTATTGCTCATAAGTTGGTGTCAGATTTAGCCAAACTTATAAGAAATGATGGAGTATATCATTGTTACGTAAGCTGTTTTGGTTATATCTAAAGGTAGCAAGAAACGATAACATATCTAAAAGGGGAAAAAGTTACTAGGGCTTCAAAAGTTCTCTCTTTATCCCGAACGACCTGTAGTAAGTTTTCTGACTGGACTGTACTAAGACCGGAAGTCAACATGGAGCGAACCTACAGTAAACGCGCACTGAAAAGAACTGATGGTAACATATCCAATCCAGGTTGACACGTAAATATGGAGTGAACTCGGACTGAGCATTGTGTAGAGACATCTCGTACAGTACACAACAAGTGGCCGTCAAAACACAGGAAGGAAAACATGTATTATATATTTCAATTTGAATTTATGCATCAGAATTTTCATAATTTTTTTTTGCCGCAGGGTGGCCCATTCAATGCAAAAAAAAAGAGAATTTCCTGATTTTTCCTTGATTTACTTGCAATAAATCTAAAAATTTTCCTGATTTTCACAAGTAGTCCTATGAATACAGCATTTTGGCAATTTACTCAACAAATTTTCCATTAAAGATAAATATTTCAAGTATTTTTTACACTATTGTGTTGTCCAGCAAGTGAACTTTACATGCATTTAAGAGATATGGCAATGAACTTACAATGAGAATTATCATCTTGAACAAAAAATACAATAAATTTCTCAAAACTCCATTACGTTCCACCCTATGACTTTTACGGAAGTTGAAGATGAACGAGGCAAAAAAAAAAAAAAAATCCCCTGAAATTTCCCGAAAATTTATAGGCGGTCAATATTTCCATGTTAATTCCTGTTTTCCGACGAGGGTCGCAACCCTAATTTTTTATCATTTGTCGACCACTAAACAATTTTATTTTGAAACCCCCTCCTCCCGGACGATTATAACATTCTACATATCCAAAGAAACGATTCCATGTGACGACCACTTCATCCTCGTTCAGCTCAGTCCGACGGGTGTAAACTTTACATTCATTCTACACTCCACTTCCAGCCCACCTCGACGACTGGACTGGATTCACGCATTCACCTCCTACTTCAATCCAGTCCGTGCGTGTTATAGTTTCGATCAGGATTATTTATTTCACTCTAGGGTGGATTCGGATTGAAATTTTACAATAAATGCATTACTTGGATAGAGATCTGGGAATATCGCTAACACATTTCTGAGAAATTAGATTTCGAACTCTTGTATACCTTTGCAGTTGCGATTCGATCAGGGTACATGAAACTCGCCCTTGAGGACTCTTGATCCCATTCTTGTACCCACCTGCGTGAAAAATGCACCCCGGTGTACAAATGGCCACTCACTGAGCAGCATCCTATGTACAAGTGGCCAAGGACAGATAGTACGCTGGACTATAGAGTCCAGATTGTATGCCGCTCAACCGCCATATTTCCGGGAACACTCTAGCCATAAACCAACCGACTTTCTGGTACTATCGGGGCGGCAAAGACTGGCACTTTTTTTGTCCACTACTATGAGATTTCTTGAATTAATAATTTTATTAAAGATGGAACAAACGGAGGTAATTTTAAACCCTGTTTATTATCAGCATCTCATTTATACACTGAACATTGTGTGGAGACTCCTATCGCCAACACACCTACTCTCTAACCCAGTCCTGTCCATTCTGACTCCACTCTGTCCTGGGAGACTGACTTCACCTCTCCCCACTCACATGGTTTCAGTTCAGCCAATCACATCGATCCTCGTCTTTGGCGTTTCACAAACATACTCATGACTTTTGATCATCACATGACGACAGTCTAATTCACCACATCAAATAGTACATTCCCTTAAAAAGTCTAAAATTGTATAAAATACATATAAAGTTGTAAAATAAAATCTCTTCATTATACCTATATAAAATATTACATTGTTATGGCACCATTACCTGAATTATATTAATTACATTGATTACTAGTTAATTTAATAACAAGAAGACACAACAAAATAACATTTACTTGAATGAAATCATATTTACAGGAATAAACCGGAGGCATATTACAGATTAACATTTTCTTGACAGTATAGTTTTAAGTACACATCAATATTATTTAGTTACTTATTATTGGGTGTTCTACGAGCGTTTCAGAAATAGCTGTACAGCCATAAGGAATCAAGAAAGGCATATATTAACACTCATCTAAACCCCTGAAAAACAAATTCTTGGGGATTAAGAAGTAATATTTTTTTAGAGTGCAAATGAAAATGTTAGCTTGCAAAACCAATTTAATTAATATATTTTGTAACTTATTTGCTCTAAATTTGCTATAAGCGTTGAATTCAATTTGTAAACAGTGAAAGAAAAAAATTAGTACACAAATATTTTTTTCTTATTTTTTACGAATTGCCACCAGTGCTCCAAAAATGCGGAAGTCTATGAATATGTCAATGTAAGAAGGCGTAGAAAAGTATCTACGGATTTCCGAGTCTTTATTTTAAATAATAAATCAAAATATTTTTTTACGATAGTTGTAAAAATTTACGGCTTTGGCGCTCCATCCTCCTTAGGCTTAACGCTACGGGTTCCTCTTTATATTGCTTTTGCGAGTAATACATTATAAAAGCTACTTCATTAATGAATTAAACCAAATTTTACATTCAAAAATTAACCTACATAATAAAAATTATTCTTAACACATGCATGTGTTAAAAAGAGGCTCTGATTCTGTCAACTGCCTACGACCCATAAGTCTGGGTTTTCGGGCCTGTCTGGATCTGGAAGTCTGTAACTCCTCCGACATTGTTATAAGTAGCAATTTTTTACTTTAATCAGTCTTAAAATTCGTAATCTGAAAATCTTTGAACGACGTGAAAACCCCCCAAATACTTAAATCATAGAAGCATAAAAATTTCGAACAAACTTGCCATTAATATCTTCATGTATACACATGTAGCACAATGGAAAGCACGCTAATAATTAAATTCTCAATTCTCAATACTAATTTACTTATAGAAGATTTAAAAAAAAATAATAATAATCGCAAAAACAGTATAAATAGGAACGTGCGACCTTAAAATTACAATCATGGAACATAAATCATAGAAAAAAATTAAAAACAATAGATGTCACACAGAAAATAATTGGCAGATATTAATTCCTGCAATAGCTCTTGACATTAATTAATTCTGCGGGCTCTCGGCAGTTGGTAACAGCCGTCCGGTATTGGTGTGTGAGGCTGTATGTCAGCATGCCCTCCACTCCCGGGGAACACAGCCTCATGGCCGCTCATTAACCGCTAACAAGCTGCAGATGCAAATGCGAGCTCGTGGGTTGATGAGTTATGACTGCGGCCATAGAGTATGGACTGACGTGCAAGGATATGCGTGACCACGAGGCAGGCAACGTCCCCGGCGCACTGTACACCTCGTGTAACGAACCACTCTTTGCTTGAGTGATCAGCTTGGTGCTGCAATCTGACGGCGCGATGAAGAGCTGTGCTAAGAGGCGGTTATACAGTCTACAGCAATTTTCATCACCGTGTTTTTTATTTTTACATTTGTACCAGATACCTATTTTATTTAATATTTTATAGACACAAAATGTGACAAAATTCTGCTCTTGTGAAATTTTTATCTCTCTCATAGTTATCGCGTAATGGGTCGTCCGAGCCAAAACTTACATGTTACGGTTTTAAGGACTACACTAAAACCAACTGACTTACCGCACTGAATAAAAATCACAGTGAATAAAGATAATGTAGGCTGCAAGGTAACATTTACTAAATAAAAAAATAAAATGTTTTTCTATTTTTTAAAACATTGACATTTTTTTTATTTTCATTTCAAATTCAAGTATTTTCATTTCAATACAAAAAAAATTATTATTTGTTTATTTTTCTGTACGAAAATTGTAGCCTGCGACATCGTTAGTCCCTGAGAATTGTTTTCAGGTTGGTAGGTGAGATGGTTTTAGTCTCGTCCTTAAAACAGTAACATACAAAATTTAACTTCGATGTGCCATTACGCAAAAACTACGAGAGAAGAAAATCATAAGAGCAAAATTTAGTCACATTTTGTGTATAAAATAAGAAAAAAAGTCTGGTACAAAATAAATACAAAAATATTGTTATGAAAATTGCTTTAGACCATGTTCTTAAGGGCTTAGGCCCGAGTTTCTCTCTCCGCGCACAGAGCTGTCTGGTCAACAGAATCTCTACCTGCTACCCTGTCATCCGAAAGTAGGCGTTAATCCGCGCACACGAACGCACATGAATATATGCGTAACAACTTCAATGTTTAAATCCGCGGCAATTTTGAGGTAATTGTACTGTCACTGAAAACAGGTGTATTTAGGAGCCAAAATTAATTTGTGGTAATTTATCACAATTACAATTGGTTTATTCTAACAAGATATGCAGGTCGATGAAATAAATGGCAAAATTTTACAAATAATCAAGCAAATATACCTTGGGTAAACATGCTGCCTCGGACATTCTTATCGACATTCTATATTTTACTTTGAGTTTAAATACACTTCGCACTGCATTTTACCATTAGCAAAACAGTCATAAAATAATACAATCTAACATGAAAATAAGTAGAATAAAAAAATATAGTATCAATTATCTTGTAAAACTCTAGTGTGCATAAAAGAAAAATTTAAATAAATCTATACAAATGTAATGCCAGATAAATTGGCTGAGCTTCTGAAATAAACATAATTTTCACTTTTTTTTGCCTACTTTCTGAAGGAAAAGTAGGTAAATGAGATCAACTGCATGCATGTGTGTCTAAAAACATTTGAGCTCGTATACAATATGTAATCAATCTTGGTACACATATACCCTGGTAAGGTGACATGCCTTTTATTTATTTGTTCGCGCCATATTATTTTTTTTTCAAAATGGTAGCCATTTTTATAATTTTCGAGTAAGTTGACACATGCAAGAAAATATTTTTCCGAATTTCATCAAACTTAGTACATATATAGTACTACTTACCTAAGGTGACTTGACTTTTGTGTGTTTTTATTCATGTCGCGTTCATTACATAAAAATGGCTGCTATTTGAAATTTTTTGTTACATTCAGATATCTGAAGAACGATTTTCGGAATTTCAGTTGACTCGGCAGCGTACATGTTAGAGTAAAATTGCTGTATTTGTGTTCATACCCCTTTCATATTTACACAGTGGTGACCTGAAAATTTCTTTATTAAATGAGATATCTAGACGAACCGTGATCAGGATATATAGTATAACGATTTGAGTTTTATGTGTACGCATGAACATTTCTTGATAACATGACATTGCTATCGCGCAAACGCAGCAGACTACAACACACATTTCATTTACTACGGCAGACCCAGTTATTCGTCCAAAATTGTTTAACATGTTACACTGTTTACCTTTGGCACAGGTAATACGCTACATGATGCTCTCGGTTGTGTTTTCAATTAAGTATTCAATTATTTTACACGAATGGCTGAAAATTGACCTTTTGCGTTATAAGACGTGCGTCTGCGTGTAAACGTCCCATGTCATGCTGATCAGACTCCATTTCTTACTTTGCATGGTGCCTCGAAATATTAACATCCGAAATCAACTTAGATAATGTTGCTTCTGCTGTGTGTGACAACCATAGATAATTTGTCATCGAATATCACAATCATATCTAAAAATAAGTTTGATATCAAGGAAAAATAATTGTGTCGAACGGATTCGTTGTCTATTTGGCCTGCCAAATAGTCTTCGTTATCTTCAGTAGAATATAAAACGAATTTCAGTATTTCCTTATGTTTTTTTTTTGTTTAATTTCGTTCCAAAGTTTTTAATAGTATAGTTTCAAAACCGATGATTTTTATACAACAATGTTGAACAAGTAATCGTAATACAGATCTTTATGTTAAGCCAGACAAAAGTAACATTTTTTTTTATGCTTATTGAAATGCACTTAAATAACAGTGTCACAGTCGAAGGAATGCCCCGATGGAAGAGCGTTGCAGACTTTATGGCATTTTAGAATCTTGAGGGTATATTGAAAGAGGGACCGGTGATTTTTTTGAAAAGAATTTTGCAACATCTTGTTTACATGTCTTATGTGCACACCTGCAGCTCTGCTTCGTAGTGAATTATTTGATGTTTTTAACTCTCAGTGTCTTGTGGTTCTACCTGCTAATAACAGACGTGTGGTGTCGTAGCAACCTTTCTCTGATTGGCACAGTCAAATAAGTGACGCCTCTGAACAAAGACAAGCAGCCAATAACTACCCAGCACAGCTACACGTGTATACGTAAGTCTTTGAGACAAACTGATGGAAAAATCTATACGCGAAAAGCACCTGTCCCTAGCTATTGATAATTGGTACTCTTTCATGTCTGTCTGTAATCCGCGAAATAATTCTACGACATAGACATGCTAGAAAATTAGCACCCGTTTCTTACAGCCGCTTTGGTTTACAATGCCACTGTATGCCCCTTTTCACGTGAAATTAAGTCAATGACAACTAATACGTAATGACGGGATATTTTTTAATCACCTGCCATTTGTATTTTTACTGTAATAAGTTACACAACACTTAATAATGTGTCCTACTTGTCTAATAAAGGGATATTGTTTTATTTTCCGACTAGCTCAGGCTCAGTCTTTGAGTGGGGAGAAGGGGCAAAGACTCATGTACGTTACGAATAAACATATACATACACGGGGTTTCTGGGGGTCGTCCCCCGGAAAAGTTTGAATCTCAAGGCACAAAGTGATGCAATTTAGATTTTTCCAAACAGAAATATTGAGTATAAGGCAGATATTTAGTAAGTGGCATTATCTTGTATAAATAATAATTAAACATACCGAAAAATGTTGGGGGAATGTTCAAAACACATCCTTTGTCCCCACAAACTAGTTGGTGGGGGTGGGATCATGCTGCCCCGACGTCTCCGGCGCCACTGGACTTGCTAAATACGCTAACGTCGTATTCTGCTGGCTGCTCGAACATTTAAACGATTTAATTTATAGTCACTTTGAGATTTCTTATGTTGATTATTCAGGTTACCAAAATGGTAGATTCTAGTATCCCATACAGTATATGAGTATAGAGATTCTCTTTTAACCTTGAGAGCATATTTATTCACGTCATACAGAATTTTAGTATGCTACTTTCAAAACAGACTTCATATGTTTTCAAATGTCAACATAAATCATAAAATTTCCTCCAAAACAGTTTTATAAACTATTTCTGAAAACTTTGGGAGTGGCTGTAAAATAAAACGTAGAACATAGCGAAGTAAACGTACACAAACGTGATCCAACGTGAAAAATTGGCTAAGCTCCCATAGCAATACGGGGGTTTTCCCAATGTTAAGTATGTATCATTGCAAAATCTAAAAAATCTAACTCTATCGGCAACGACATCGTTACAAAGTAATACACCTAAATATATATTTGTTTTAAATTACTGTATGCCAGTGTCTGTGAAGAATGTAGGAGTAAGTCAGACATTCTGTTGTCTTTCTCCCATCATTATATTGTTGCTCAATATCCACTTTATTTGTCTATTGACCTTTTGCGGTTATAAAAATAACCAGCTGGAGATGGAGTAAAGCAAGATGGGTCTGCTCAGTCACGCGACAGGTTTTTGGCCATCACCAGGTCATTTGTAAAAGCCTCCTTACGATTCAGGATTACAAGACAGCAGGAAATTCAAATTAAGCCTTAAATATTTTATACGCTTGATAAATAGTTTATAAAAAGGCGACGGCATTGATATTTGTAAACTTGTGTGTATAGTAGTTCGGTTTTTTTTCCTTCGACATTTTGAACATTACGCAAAGAGTTTCACTTCGTTGTAGTTAATAGATTTGACTAGTGTTAGCAGTGCAACCATGAGTTCATCGAAAAACAACTGTCGAGACTAACCCGTGAAAACTTTGCTCGTGTTACTGTTAGCAGACCTCAATTCGAGTTTTTTTCCTGTATATATATACATATACATACACACACATACAGGGTGTTCGAAAAAAGTGTGCCTTATTGCAGGAACAGATCACACACACCAAAAGAAAGAAACAATGTCTAATAAACCTAGCCCGTAAGTTGCACCCTTTAAGACGTATGTACACTTTCCGAAAATTACAATAGGAGGGTCCAATGTTGTTTCCCTCGTAATGAAATACGTGCCATATTGCAGGAGCAGGTCATACACACCAAAAGAAAGAAACAATGTCTAATAAACCTAGCCCGTAAGTTGCATCCTTTTCATTTTGTATAAGCAGAGGTGTGAACTAATCTCTAGTTCCTCCTGTTTCTTTAAATGTTTCCTCAAAACCCAATCTCTATTTATATCCCGAAAAGCCAAAAGTGCTCTATAGATTTCGTCATCGATCTGTGTAATCCAATCAATACTCAAGTTCACAAGATTAGCGAGATTCCTGTAATACCATTTCCTACCAACTACAGAGAACAGTGTTTCTACAATTGGTCTTAATGTCTGGCGAATCTCAGTAGCTATAACTTTCCTACGAGAACTAAGAAGAATAATAACTCAGGTGAGGAAGGGTTAGGTTAGGTAGAGTTGAGGTTAGGTAGATTTGAGGTTATGTATGGTTATGGTTAGGTAGGGTTATGTAGGCTAAGGTTACATTGGGTTAGCTTGGTTTAAGTTATGTAGGCTAAGGTTACATTGGGTTAGCTTGGTTTAAGTTATGTAGGATTATGTAGGGTAAGGTTGGGTTAAGTCATGTAGTGTTATGTAGGGTAAGGTTGAGGTTATGTATGTTAAGGTTATATAGAGTAATTTTACGTTGGATTAGCTTAGATTTGGTTAGGTCGGATTAGTTTAGATTGGGTTAGGATTGGTTGGGCTAGGTCAGGCCTGCTTATGTCAGGTTGATTAAGGTTGGGTTAGGTTAGGTCGGGTTGAGTAAGGGTGGGTTAGGTTAGGATAGGTCGGGTTGAGTAAGGTTGGGTTAGGTTAGGTTAAGTCGGGTTAATTAAGGTTGGGTTAGGTTACGTCGGGTTGAGTACGGTTGGATTAGGTTAGGTTAGTTCAGGATGGGTAAAGTCGGGTTAGGATAGGTCGAATTAGGCTAGAATGGGTTAGGTTAGCTTATGTCAATTAGGAATAACTTAGTTGTATGTAATTTTAATGCATGCTGAAGCAAATCAGTGCAATAAAGTGCAACCTAGTGAAAGAAAGTGCAACCTAGTGCAAGAAAGTGCAACCTAGTGCAAGAAAGTACAACGTAGATAAGTACACATTTGTTTAGGTTGTGTTAGAATAGGTTGGGTAAGGTTGTATTAAGTCATGTCAAGTTAGGTTAGGTCGAGTTAGGTTAGGCTAGCTTATGTTAATTAGGGATATTTAAGTTTAATTAGTCAATTTAATGCATGCTAAAGGAACACAATGCAAGTGCAACTTAGTGCAAAACAGTGCAACTTAATGCAATAAAATACAACATAGTGCAATAAAATGCAATATAGTGCAAGAAAATGCAACATACTGCAAGAAAGTGCAACACAGTGCTAGAAAATGCAACATAGTGCAAGAAAGTGCAACATAGAGCAAGAAAGTGCAACATGGTGCAAGAAATTGCAACATGGTGCCAGAAAAAGCAACATAGTGCAAGAAAGTACAAAAGTGCAAGAAAGTGCAAAAAATTCAACATAGTGAGAAAAGTGCAAGAAAGTGCAACATATTGCAATAAAGTGCAACTTAATGCAAGGAAGTGCAACTTGGTGTAAGAAAGTGCAATTTGGTGCAAAAAAATTGCACCTTAGTGCAAGAAAGTTCAACTTAGTGCACGAAAGTGATACTTAGTGCAAGAAAGTGATACTTAGTGCAAGAAAGTGCAACCTACTGTACGAAAGTGCAACTAAGTGCAACAAACTGCAATACGTGCAAATAAGTTTAGGATAGGTCGGGTAAGGTAAGGTCGTGTTAGGTTAGGAATGGTTAGATTATGTTTGGTTAGGTAAGGTTTGGTTAGGTTAGGTCGGGTTAGCTTAGGTCGGGTTAGGTTAGGTCGGGTTAGCTTAGGTCGGGTTAGGTTAGGTCGGGTTA
This sequence comes from Medauroidea extradentata, assembly GCA_003012365.1. NCBI lineage: Eukaryota > Metazoa > Arthropoda > Insecta > Phasmatodea > Phasmatidae > Medauroidea > Medauroidea extradentata. Next base: position 8,958 of record PNEQ01068570.1, on the reverse strand, counting down.
GGCTAGCTTATGTTAATTAGGGATATTTTTTCATTTTATTAGTCAGTTTAATGAATGCTAAAGAAACTCAGTGAAAGTGCAACTTATAACAAAACATTGCAACTTAATGCAACAAAGTGCACCATAGTGCAAGAAAGTGCAACATAGTGCAATGTAGTGCAAGAAAATGCAACATAAATGAACAACTGCAACATAGTGCAAGAAAGTGCAACATAATGCAGGAAAGTGCAACTTAGTGCAATAAACTATGACTTAGTGCCAAAAGGTGCAACTTAGTGCAACAAAATGCAAAATAGTGCAAAAAAGTGCAACATAGAGCATGCAAGTACAACTTAGTGCACGAAAGTGCAACATAGTGCACGAAAGTGCGACATAGTGCACAAAAGTGCAACATAGTGCACGAAAGTGCAACTTAGTACAACTAAGTGCACGAAAGTGCAACAAAGTACAATTAGAGCAATAAAGTTAAGGTTACGTCGGGTTAGGTCAGGTTAGGTCGGGTTAGAATAGGTTAGGTCGGGTTAGGTTAGATCGGGTTATGTTAGATAGGGTTAGGTTAGGTTGGGATAGGTTAGGTTAGGTCAAGTTAGCTCAAGTCGGGTTAGGTTAGGTCGGGTTAAGTTAGGTTAGATCGGGTTAGGTTAGGTTAGATTAGGTCGGGATAGGTTAGGTTAAGTCATGAAGGTTATGTCGAGTTAGGTTTGTTCGAGTTAGGTTAGGTCGGGTTATGTTAGTTCAGGATATGCTAGCTTATCTTAATTAGCGATATTTTTATTAGTTAGTTTAATGCATGCTAAAGGAACTCAATGCAAGTACAACTTAGTGCTAAACAGTACAACTTAATGAAATAAAGTGCAACATAGTGCAAGATATTGCAACATAGTGCAAGAAATTGCAATATAGTGCAAGAAAATGCAACACAGTGCAAGAAAGTGCAACATAGTGAGAGAAAATGCAACATAGTTGAACAAGAGCAACATAGTGCACGAAAATTCAACTTAATGCAAGAAAGTGCAACTTAGTGTAACAAAGTGCAACTTAGTGTAACAAAGTGTTACTTAGTGCAATAAAGTGCAACTTAAAGCCAAAAGTGCAAGAAAGTATAACTTAGCACAAGAAAGTGCAACTTAGTTCAAGAAAGTGCAACTTAGTGCAATAAAGTGCAACTTAGAGCAAGAAAGTGCAACTTAGTGCAAGAAAATGCAACTTAGTGCAAGAAAGTGCAACTTAGTGTAAGAAAGTGCAACTTAGTGAAAGAGAGAACAACTTAGTGAAAGAGAGAACAACTTAGTGCAAGAAAGTGCAACTTAGTGCAAGAAAGTGCGACTAAGTGCACGAAATTGTGAAACTTAGTGCAACAAAGGGAAATAAGTGCAATAAAGTTAAGGTTAGGTCGGGTTAGGTTAGGTCGGGGTAGGTTAGCTCGAGATAGGATATGTGGGGTTAGGTTAGGTCGGGTTAGGTTATGTTAGATCGGGTTAAGTTATTTCGGGTTATGTTAGGTCGGGTTATGTTAGGTCCGATTAGGTTAGGTCGGGTTAGGATAGGTCGTGTTATGTTAGGTTACGTCGGGTTAGGTTAGATTAGGACGGGTTAGGTTAGGTGTGGTTAGATTAGGTCGGGTTAAGTTAGGTTAGGTCAGGTTAGGTCGGCTTGTGTCAGGTTAGGTCGGGTTAGGTTAGGTCTAGTTAGGTTATGTAAGGTCGGGTTAGGCTAGCTTATGTTAGGGATATTTTTAAATTTTATAAGTTAGTTTAAGGCGTGCTAAAGGAACTCAGTGCAAGTGCAACTTAGTGAAAAACAGTGCAACTTAAAGCAATAAAGTGCAACATAGTGCCACATATTGAAAGAGAATGCAACATAGTTACGCTATAACGGCCGTGTTACAATCTATATAAATATAACTAGAGATGATGGTTAAAGACCCGGATATTTCGCAGGTTCAACGACCAGTCAGCTGCACTCCACATCCCTGTGTACACTCTGTCATCAGCTACTTGTACATTGGTTGCTGCTCATCTTCATGATTATTGGCAGAGTGTTTTTGTGCAGAGTCATTATTAATTTGACTGTGCCAATCAGTACACGGATAACTGTGACACATCACGTCTGTGAGTTGCGGGTTTAACTTCAAGGCGTTGGGTATTACGGCATCCAATCACTGACCACATAGCAGAGATGCAGGTGTGCACGTAAGGCACTGAAACAAAGTGGTGCAAAAATCTTTTCGCGAAAACTGTCGGGGCCCTAACAATTCCTTATCTTCGCATACAATATATCAGCGTTTAATTCGGTCATGTAACAAAAGGGCAGCGTAACAGCCTAGTGCTTTTAAAACGTCTTTGTATCGAACACAACAAAGAACAGCCAGCAACGAGGACCATATGGTCAACGTTATGGGCGGCTAGGAATAGTTCAAGGCATCGTCATCGAATCAATACTGTGAAATTACGAGCAAAGTGGTGCTTGAATCCAGTGACACGCTGAAAGCATTATTCTAGACAAGTGAGAGATTTTGGCCAGCGTTTTACATCGAGGTCTTCAGCGCTGGTGAGGGGTGACATGCGGTCACTATGGAGCAGAGCCGGAATGATGGGGTGGGGGAAACAGGAGATCTCCGAGAAAACCCGCCAACCAACGGCATCATCCGGCGCGATTCCCACATGCGAAAGTCTGGGGACCGACTCTGCTGGGAATAGAACCCGGATAGTCTTGAGAAGTCTGACGTCGGTTGTACTGTAAATATTTATATCCGAAGAACATTTCGCGTAGTATTCTCCGATTGTAAGATAACTGCATGGGTCGTAAACACATCAACATAAAATAGATTCTAACTGCGTTAACGCGCAACTTACGTCGCATTTGTTGTGAAATATAAAATGTAGTATTAAATACTATTTTTATGAACACGTGTAGTCTGGGGGACTATATAATTACATGCTCCCTCGTTCAACTACTATTACAATGTAGCAGCATCTTACAAAGGATGGCAAATGACAATAGCAACAATAGAATACTGTAACCTTGCTTTCCACAGTAAATTTGCCGTCGTCATGGCTTTGAAAGGGACTGTAGAGGTCCTTTTAACAACTTGTAATGACAATAAGGTTTTATTTTGATGAGGTGCGCATCATTGTTACGTTACAGTACACGATCTTGCCACAGTAACAATTACGTCCTGATATGAAGTGTTGCGGTAGCATAAAACGAACTACGGATGTCAATAACAGGTACTTTCTCTACTGAAAGTTATTATAGAGAGAAATTTATATTAAGCGACTGTGATGTCCGTTTCAAGACCACCAAATGGGTGCAAACAAAAAAATTAAAAAAAAAAAAAAAACAATATGAAAGAAAGGAATTATGCACAGTGAAAAGAAACGCAGCGTCACTAGAGCTGAATAACAGTTCTGGAATAGTTTTTCTTTGAGTATCTTCACCCAGGGCAGGAGTTCCGAAACTGTACGTCGTCTTACCGTCGGTTCCACAAAGTTTGTATTTTACACAAAACGAGATTAACAAATCTCCCTTAAGAGTTAGTGGACGGTACTTATCTCTTTACGTTTGGGGCACGGAAACGGGGAAGGCGACAAGTAACACGTCCGTCAAACATCTCATCGCCTCTAGACGCGAAGGACTAAACAAGCGTGCAGTGTTTTCGTATAAACCGTTTTTGAATGGGACTTTAAGCGATGACCCTGTTATTTTATTTGTGGAAAGTTTGTGGTAAAGTCTAATGCAGGTTTCTATGGCTTAGTTTTACGATTACGATCGATATTTTGTCAGCTACAGCAACGTGAAAAAGCTGTTTTTTTTTTTGCACTTTTGAGGAGCTTAGGAATCGTGTTTTTAATAAGCCGACGGCATTTTTTAAACCATATACATTTTGAAGTGAGTCTTCTTTTCGTAGATAAACGCATTGGAAACATTTTTAATAGTTACACAAAAACAAGCTACAGCACGTCTCTCGCGCCAGGTCCTCTAACCCTTGTGATCAGTTCAGAGTGGTGTTTCACCGCCACCGCTGCAAGTTTAAGTTAATCGAGGTTTGCACAATTCCGCACAATGTCTGTCGAGTTCCCTTAAACGTGCGAAAACTCGCGAATAGCTGTCGGATTTTCCCCGAGTACATACGTTTTGTGATGTGGCTGTATATGGAAAGACCGTCACTGTTGTTTGGATAGTCTATTTTTTTTACTCGTGTTGCAGATGTTTTGTCGACGATGTCGATTACAGGTATTTTAAAAATAACAATGGCAAAAGAGCACAAAAAAACTTGCAACAATATAAATCAAAATTATTAGATTTAATACAATTTTTCTACAAGCAGCAGCACAAACATTTAAATAAAGTCGACATTGAAATTACATAGGAGTGCAGTAAATCTGTTAAGGATGAAATGCTTTCCACCAGATAGTAACTTAGCTCAATATGCAAATTGATATGGATTATAATGAATATTACATTTTTTATCTGCATTAGTGTGATTGTTATTACAAGATGTATCAGATTTTGTTGCATGCATCTAACTACTACAAACACAGGCTAACAACATAACCTATAAAACTGACATATAACCAGTTTGATATAGTAATTATAGCATAGTGAAGTTTGGAATTTTATTTACAGCAATTTCAGTTAAACGGGGGTAGTGATGCATTCCAAATTTTTCGACCTTTCTGCCCGTAATTAGAAGGAAATTCAAGACGATATTTAAACGTTCGCAAAAACCTGTGGGCGGATTGTTTCAACAGAAAAAAATAAATTCAACTTGAAATCAACATAGTCTTATGCTTCAAAAAATTATTTAAATTGTCTTTTCACGATAAAGTGACTACTGTTTGAATTTTTCTTTCAGCCATTTAGTAATCACCTTCACTGTTTACAACATGAAAACATCCCTGAAACTAAAAGCCATTGTAAACGTTTCACCACTCTCAAAACGTAATATATTTAGCCTCAATAAAATATAGTTTTTCGATATTATAAGTGTTGGGAAGTGCTCAGTTTTATAGTTGATGTACTGAATTTTCATTTGTTTAAGAAAAGCCCTCGCCTGGCGCAGGGACGGTGTTAGCGTGTCACGCGTAACTTATTTATATTACGTTTATCTACGAAAAGACCTAACTCTTAAAACTACGCTTCTATAATTTGAAAGAAAAAAAAAAAATCAGCACGCATCCGAGAAACATGATTTTTGGGCCTCTAAAAATGGCTAGAAACGACTTGTTTTTAGACTGTTGTAATTTCGAGAATACCACTTGAATTCGTAAAATGCAAGGTCAGAGGCATGCGTTAGTCTTTACTTCATACTGCCCAAAATAAAACGTTAGGGTCACCGTTGAAAATCCCACAGGAAAAAGACTAGAAGGAAAACCTTGCACGCCAGTTTGGTGCGCTGCGAATAGAGGCGATATGCTTCCCGTCGAGCGTGGTACTCTGGCTCTTATCGCTCCGCTGTTCCCATCCGTCGGCGGGAAGCATATCGCCTCTATTCACTGTGCAAGGTTTTTCGTTGTAGTCTCTTTCCTATGGTACTTTCAATGGCGACCCTAAAATGTTATATTTGGGAACTATGAAGTGAAGACCAACGCATGCGTTCCATCTTACACTTTACAAATTCAGATGGCATTTTTGGAGTTACAGCAGTGCAAAAAGCAAGTTTTAGCCCATTTGAGATGTCCGAAAACCATGTTTCCAACAAGTGCGATCAATTTTTGAAAACATAAAAGCATAGTTTTAAGTGTGTGTTTTTTCCCCTATATAACCATAATATGAACACGTTACGAAGTTTGGCGTAAAAAGGTTACTGGTAAAGGTAGGTTCACAATTGATAACCGTAAGCACAGAACATAGGACGTTCGCACAAGAAATAACCTCCATTTATCACAACTGCAAAAAAAAAAAATGGTCGTATGCATAGAAATGCTGAAATAGGAAATGGTAACACTTTCATTTCTTGTGCGTACGCACAGCACAGCGACCAATCAAAGCTAAGGATTTTGTTAAAGTCCACCATGTCGGTTTAACCTCCAAAAATACACAAGAATAAAACAAGGGAATAATAAGAAATTATAATGTTTGAAACTAAGATTTCTATATTGTAAATAATGTTTTACACTGTGCAGTTTATTGAGACTATGTTTCTATATTTCCCATTATCTCTAAGTACGATTCACTTAAAATATGTTTCAATGGCCTTCAATTGCCTTCTATACTGCAACGAATATTTCAGATTCATCGAAAAAATTATATTGGCTAAACATAACAGTAAGAATCCAATTGTGAAGAAATTCTGTACAAGGCATCTGGTCGTGCACCGTTTCTACTGTTATGTTACATGTAGAGATGATGGTTTATCGCGGGAAAACTTGACTGTTTGCTAGATTTCAACACACGTTCAGCTTACCAGAATATTACTGACTTTAGCTTGTACGTGGAGCTGTTACCCTATTTGACTAAGCCAATAAGAATCCCGATATTGTAATACGTAATGCGTGTTATTGGTCTACAGACAGCTACGTTGTGTCAAAGTATATCACCGAATCATATATGTTGCAAGAAACTACATCGTTTTCAAGGGTGTGTTGGCACAAAACATTTTCGCGATATACCATCAGCTCTAGTTATATGTTCTGCGCTTATGACTTAGAATTGCGAACCAACCTTAAGGGCGTTCACGTGGCAAAAATTCTAAATGTTATATTTGCTTGGCATAGTGTTAATTTTATAGACGATACTTGTGACTACATTTTCCACTTGTAGACATTTTCTAGCTCACATAGTTTCCCCACAGCGACATGTCAAAGTTAGAATTTGCAAGTTACGGGAACATAGGTTTAACAAAAACCAAGTGACTTACACGAATGAAAGAATTTACACTGAAATGAGATATAATGGACGCTATGCTAAAAGATTCAAAAACACAGAATGTAATTCCTTTGTACTGTTTAAAATCCCAAAATGACGAAAATTTACCTCATTTGTGGCCATTTTTAAAAAAGACAAAATGTCTTTGTTGTGTGTTTTTTAATCTTTAGCACATTGCTCATTATATCTAATTTCAGTGTAAATTATTTCATTCGAGTAAGTCACTAGGTTTTTGTTAAACCTATGTTCCTGTAACCTGCAAATTCTGACTTTGGCATGCTGCTATGAGAAAACTATGAGAGCTAAAAAATGTCTACAAGTGGAAAATGTAGTCACAAGTAACGTCTATAAAACTAACCCTATGCCAAGCAAATATACAATTTTGAATTTTTGCCACATGAACACCCTTAACACGCTACAACACCATCCATGCGCCAGGCTACACAGTTAATAGTAATACAGACATGAAATGGTGTGACAGTTTACTTGATACGGGCGAACTTCGCCGCTTATTGGCTGCCCGAGGTTGATGATACCAGCCCCGTGTATGTTTGGATCCCGCATGTTATGTTAGGTTTTACTGTTGGCCAGGCAGCAGGCTAGCTGATTGGCGGTAGATGCTTCCGCCATGTTGCTGGCCAGGGAAGCCATTTTCCTGGCGTGTGTGATTCAGTTCGCCGTTCTACCGGCTGCTTCACTTCTGTATTCCTCAATATTCTGTGGCCATGCGAAGACTCCTCATAAATTCGCACCTGCACACCCGCCTGTAGCTCGCGACTCCTGCAGCTGTGCTGGGCTGCCCGAGGGGCGAGGGGGTTTGCTCTCACGACCGCAGGAATCCAACCACGGACGCTCGTAACAAGCCACTGCGGTGACCGCGACTCTACTCGGGGGGCTCCTGTCGCGAGGTCAACACCCGGGCCTGCGCCCCTCGACATCCGGCCCCACAGACCGCAACACCCTTATCACACACAGCCGCACGTCACACGTGGCTGGCGACACTGGCCTTGAATTGAGCAGTCTGTTTACATGCCATGCTCTAGGCTTAGCATACCTGACTACAGCATTCAATATCTGAGGGTTGAAATGTATGTTCTCTCAACGTTCGCAGTACGTAGATGGGCAACTAAGAAAAATGTGAGAAATTTTCATTGCACACACGAGCTAGTAAAAAGAAAGTAGGATAAATTATGATACAGTATTTATTAAGAGGACATGGAACATTAAACAACACTAAAAGCATTAGTTTGAAGTAATAGGTAGGGAACCCTGCTTTTCGCGAAAATAATTTTGCCCCACATTGTTTCAGTGCCTTACGTGCACATCTACAGTTCTGCTACACGGTTATTGGAAGCGTGTATGTGTGTATCATTTGACGGAGCCAATAACAATATCGTTCCTGCAACAACACACGTCTGTGATTTAACGGTAGAATTCCAAGGCTCGTGACAGTTAAACTATACAATCAGTGACCATGATGCAGAACTGCAGACGTGTACGTAAAGGCAACGAAACAAAGTGAGGCAAAATTCTTTTCGCGAAAAACAAGGGTCCCTAGTAATAGGTTTCTCGAAGCCATTTTGCAAATAAAAAAACAACTAGCCTATCTTAGACAATACGTTTCACCCACTTTTTGAACAGAAATATTCCTTAATTGACGTACTTCTGAAGAACAATTTCTGACGCTAAAAACCTGGAAAATTTAACTGCGGCGCAACAAATTACGTTTGTAACAAATACATCATCCTAGGTAAATTGACCGTTAGCAAACATCATTATCTAGATTTATTGTTTTGTAGTTTTTCATACTGACTTTCTAAAACATGTAGATATAAAATGGTGTTTTTGGAGTTTATTTATGTAGTACACACTCTTACGGAAATAGCAGAAGTAGGAGAAAAATGAGAGATCTGGCACAGGGGGCTTGGGGCAGTGGTGCTGTGGTCCCTGATGACGCAATCAACATGGCCGCCGTGACGTCACTGTCCGCCATCTTGGATTTCGTCACTGTCCGCCATCTTGGATTACGTCACTGTCCGCCATCTTGTTTTTGAGTCCGCCATGTTGTTTTTGGATTTTCCAAATTCG
>PNEQ01068569.1:15788-29942 GCA_003012365.1 Medauroidea extradentata | reverse complement strand
ATGCTTTGTGAAACGACCAATGCCTCGAGTCACTGATATGCCAGGGTGTTGTGTGGTAGTTTTGTTTTGTTGAATTTTTCGTGTCTGAATAATTTTCTTTGTTTCGTTATTCCGGCCACGTGGTTGCATGAACCTACCCGCTCTCTTGACTTCCCTGGTTCCGGGACTAGTCGAGGTGCGTTCCGTAGTTTTCACGAGTACTGGTGGTGCTGGTCGGTGTTGTTTTGGGCGTAGCGCCTGGCACAAACGGTCGCTAAGATCGTGGGCCGTCGGCACACGTCAAGTGTGTATTCAGTCCAAAGGCCTTCTGTAATATTTATCACTATATTTCAGACCTGGCTTAGAAACATCACTCAGCTGCAAAGTAAACCAAAAACAAAAACCAGCCAAACTCCCATGCTCCACAAGAAATACCACGCCTCCTGTTCCACAAAACAAGAAACTGTTATCAGTGTATCTAACATAGCTCTTTCAATCAAATTGTGTGGAACTAGTTTTTAATGCCTTTACACCCAACCAAACCCCTGTCATTGATATAAGTTAGTCTTGTCAGTGGAAAGTCCACGCAAAAGTTTCCAGTAGCATAACAGGGCGAATTTCGTTAGTCTTTGCGCTCGGCAATTACATAAGCAGGACCACCAACCCCAAACATATTTTCTGACGAACTCAGAATGATCAAAACACTTAAATCAAATTCTTGTATCATTATACTTTCTGAGAACAAAGTCCTTGCCCCACTTGTGGTAGACAGAACAGGTAACGACAAAAAGTTCATGTCGTGATCAAGTCAACCACGTACATTCATTTGGACAAAGATCCGATTTCCAGCATCAAACACAATGTCTAGGAGCCTTAAGAAAATATTCAGAATCACAAGCACGAAGAAAAACAGGATATACACCATACATACAGTAAATTGACCCTCTCACATTTTTAGCATCGCAAAAACGTATACATCGAATATGCCTTTACGGCCGACAGTAAGCTCCTGCAGCACTTCATGACAAATAATTTCTAAATTACCATGAACAATTGTGGAACCATATACTGGTCAGACACCCACCGTCATTACAGCAGATTCTAGTCATTTCATCTCTACTGCGAAAACATTAGAAACAGCATAAGCTTACAATTATATGAGTTTCTACACTGTTTAATGTGTCCATCAATTCACCAGTCTACGGATGTTTAACCGTAATTTTCCATACTACGAGTTATGTTTCTTCAGTGATAAATAATATTTTACTGCGCTTATTTAAAAATATTAACATTAAGGTGCAAGCACACTGGTGAGAAGAAAAGGCAAGAGAAGATAAGTGTTGCTTCCTGGTTGTCCACTCGCAGACGCTAAGAGTATAGATGAAGAGCGAAGAGCAATAAGGCTTTGTACCGCGCACTGACAAATGTTCGGACAGTTCAATTAGTGGATGTTGTCATTCAAATTAATACCAACCCACAATTCGCCGGAACTGAGATATTCAAGGTCAAAGTCTACTGTGTGCTTCTAAACCTTGTATAAACCATTTTTATTTTCCGATTTATTTTAACCCTTCAAATATTATGATTTTATGCTACTCCTTTTCTTAGGACATACATTGGACTTTATCCTTCTACTTGGTATGATTATATCAAAACATACTATTTTATGGGTTGTTCGTTTTGCATGACTACATCCAAGTGGCCGAAGAATTGCGAGGGGCCACACTGATCTCCTGGGCCCGCCCACAGCGACGAGGAGAGGCAAGGTTGCACGCATTTGTCACTCGCTTGGCAGTGGGTGGCCAAGTACATCGCTACATAAAACTTATCCCCACTGAAACAATTGTCACCTCTTCTCTTCATTTCTAGCCAGTAGACACGCACCTTTAATATAAGTATCCAATGAGAATGACATTTTATTCTCATAAATCAGACACTTCAACTAAAGTCTGGCTGCATTATGCAATATGCATATCTGGCAATACAGAACCGACCAACTGGACGAATTTTCAAATTTTCTCAATTCACTCATGTCTACAACATAATTCACATACATGACAGGAACTAATAGGAGCCTTCCGTTCTTGGAATTATTTGTACTGAGGAATGTCCAGTTAACTATCACGAAACTATACAGAAAACCTACACATACTGGCCAATGCCTCCATTTTGATTCAAATAGGCCGACATTCACAAAATTCATATAATCTGCACTTAAACATTCAAAGCTGAAATTCAGGCAGTTACTTCGCGCGCACATCACGAGTGATATGTTTTTCGTGTTAACACTATACACAAGAGTACTCATTATAAAAATGTATAATTGACAAGTGAAGTGGCCTCAACAAGATTAATATACTGTTACAAGTTTGAGACATAAACTTTATATGTGGGCAATTCCTATGAGTTCTTTGGGATAGAGGTCTTATAATTACAAATAAAAGAGTTAAATTAAGTACTGGATTTAATAGCACACAAAGCTACGAAATACACATAACAGTAATCAACTAGAACTCTCACAACACAATTAGTTATGCACACAATTACTCCTGTGTCACAGACACGTTAAATAACTGTGACAATTAAAGCACAAGGAAAGTCTACCATCAATTAATTAAACACTATAAATCACAATAAAATTCAGTCATATATCCAGTCAACAGTATTTCTAATAATGACAATGTACAACCTTATCAGTCCGAAGTGGTGATGGCTGACCATGTGCTGCGCAGCACCCCGAGTGCACCACTGTCTTCACTCTTGAGGTCTTCTGTTCGACTCCCGTCGCGCACCTCCTCTTCACCTATCAGCCCGCCGCAGCAGTCCTCTTGTATCGCTAAACACTGCTCCGAAGGTAGCCCCCTGCCGCCTCACAGTAGACTTTGACGTCACCAAGATGTCTTCACCAGTCTCTCTCCACAGGCGTAGCACCTTCCTCTAGCACTTCCAATAGCGAACTCTCCTCAAATGTGCCGATTCTGTGGTTTTATACTAGCCCAGACAGTCGGGTGTTCCCCGCATTACAGGGGTCTAGAAATAGATATTTCATCATGTTTCGGATGTGCTTGTAATCACGTCGGCCGCCCTCGAAGGGTTAATACGCAGTTGGGACAGCTATCTATGACGTAGTTTCGGCGGGTTTCCCACTATGAGCCACCCGGGCTTTGAGTCATCGGCCAGCCCTCAAGGTGTTACGAAACAGCCGCCGACCACTGGCCTCCAGGAACATGGCACGCAACAATACATTTATTAAAATTCAAATTTGGTTAGTGCTAAAAATTTGTTTCACTTTGAAGATGACGTAGGCCTACACATACTAAATTTACATTCAGAGCAAAAAACTGTTTTGTTTTAGGAAAGCATGACTTCCAATATACTGCTGCGTGTTGGCCGGGCAGCAGACACATTACATCATGTTGGGTGGTCAGCCCTGTGAGTCAACCAGTGATGTCATTGGTTTTCGCAGTTATGTCGCAACTCCTGAGAGATGTCACTGGGATGCCCCAATGATGCCAGTGCGAATACGTGATTACCAACAGGTACGACCTATGTAATGTCTATTTTTAGACCACAGGTCACCATGTTTCATCAGCCATTGACGTCACTGTAGGGGCCGTATAAAAGCCTCGGTACTGCGCAACATGAGTCAGTCTTGTGATAGTCTTGTGGAGTCTTAGTCAGGAAGTGGTAGCCGTGGAGAATCTGGAAGTGATAGTCGGGAAATGACAGTCAGGAAGTCTTGTGGAGTCGGGAAGTGATAGTCTTGTAGTGAGTCTTGAAGAGTCAGACTAGTATTGTGCAGTCAGTCTGGAGTCTGGTGAAGATGAATTGATACCTAGAGTGGTGTGAGGCAGCGCCCATAGGGGTGGCGTTGCCACTGGGCGGCGATGGACGTCGTGAGAAGTGACGGGCCGAGAGGAGACACTGGCGGAGGCACAGAGGTGAGGACTCAGCACCTTGAGGGCGTTATCAAGTGTTACGAAACAGCCGCCAACCACCGGCCTCCAGGTACATGGCGTGCAACACAGACGTAAGGAAAAACATAGTAACATATTATTTTTAACTGCAATGCTACCACACACATTAAAAAAATATATTTACTGTCATTCACACATAACGAAACACTTTAAACATTATATTTGCAACATTATAAATCTCTTTTGGTAAGTTATGAGCAAATGCATTTGTTTCCAAAATCAGAATTTATTTTTGCTGCAATAAAGGATTTACAGTTCTGTCTCAACAAAATATTTTGATTCATGACACCACACACACAGATAAGCAAATGTGCACAAGCAGGACCACACACGTATACACATATGTATGTGTATATAATCGTGCATAAATATATGTGTGCGTAAGTTAACATATACATATTTAGTTCCAATTTGTAAATATAACCAACAACTATAACTATGTATCCTTCATGTTCGGTATTCCAGTGCCAGAACGGAGCTAAATGACTCGTGTAGCTCTCCTCTCAATAACATTGCTATGATGTCAACTTACTCTTCATCGCTCCTGGGATGAAGACCAGTAATCTGTAACAACACCACCGATGTACAGAAGTATGAGTATTCTTGCAACAGAACTGTATAGCTAGGACATTTATTAGCTTGAGTTCACAATGTATTTATGTATAAGAGGCTGCAAAGCCAAGACGAAGAAAGTGAGGAGAGAAAGATATCTTTGAAGTATATGTGATTTATATTTTAATATTTTATTACTGTGTCTAGTGTTACTTATTGACAGTCAACTGGGGCCACTGGGCAAGTGTCCGGGGTTCGGTTCCTGGTCGGGGAAGTGACATTTAACATCACTTGCTCGAGTTAAGGACTGGTTGTTTGTGTTCATCTTGGCTGAGTACCAGAGATCACCATACACTTACAAACTACGCAATACTAGTTATTTGAATTTGTTAACTTAATGGGGATGAATGTTTTGTGAAGTGGCGAGGCGATAGTCTTGCCATTGTACCAAACATTTTCATTATCAAAAAACCAAATATTTCAGAACACTTGGCTCCCACCGACGCGATCCGGGCTAGCTAGATCCCCGACAGGCTCAGCCCGGATTTTTCGCATGTGGGAAATGTGGCGGACAATTCCGTTGCCGGCGGCTTTTCTCTGGGACCTCCCGTTTCCCCTGCCCTTCCCGTTTACTTCTGCATTGTAGGGCTTCCAGTACAATACCGTGCCCTTAGGTAACCTCCCCATAGACTATATTATATTTATTTTTACTATCTACTAAAAAGTCAATTATAGATTCTATAATAACACCATTAAAATGTAATATTTATGCATATCTTGTTACGCGATAAAATTTTGATAATTAATACGAGTTGAGTGGAGGAAAAATTTTCTTTGCTTCTTTGTTCAGATGGTGGTTATTTATTTTGTTTGGTTAACCTTTTGTTTCATGTTAGTGAGTTTCATACTCGTGCTAGGGCAAGGAGTTGTTGCAACTTAGGAATTCTTTTCTGCAATTTTATTTGTTTAGCGATGTCGCGTATTGCGCAAGGTAACTATTGTTTTTACCATACCGTTAGCAACAAGCTAAGTTGTCACCGCATGCATGCGTGGGGTGAAGAGCAGCTGATCCTGCGCAGAGTAAGTTAGCATAACAGTTGAGGCCACTATACAGAAAGTGGTGTGGCTTGGGTACTTCTGCCATCGTGCCTGCATGGCCTTGTGGCCTTGGAGTTAGGTTATTGATCGGTAGATGTGTCCCCCACCTTCGCTCGCCTATGCTCTCTCTCTCTCTCTGCATGCGCACCGTGCACAATTCATCTCCTTTTCTCTCTTCTCTCTCTCTCTCTCTGTCCCTCCCTTACCCTTTCCCCCCTGCCACTCTCCTCCACACGACGCCGTTGTAGACTAGACCGCCTTTTGTTTCCATCGACGATTGTTTGTTTCGTGCCTGGTGGACGCGACATATTCGCTTGGTTATTGGTCCATGTATCTAGTTTCTAGTTAGCGATTGGTGCCGTTTACTCCACATGGAGTAGTGGCATAGTAGTTTGTTACTCCCGGCGAAGAAATGTGCTGAGTGGTGAGGGTTTTTGTGTAGCTTGTTTTGCCATCATTGCGAGAGTTGCTTGACGATAGTGGGGCGAGATGGATGTGTGGCGTGTCTCGTGGAGGGAGTCGTGGAGTCTTCAGCATGGTGACTTGAAGTAAGTAACATAGGTTTTTAACCTTTTCTTTGTAGTTCGTAGGTATTTTTGCTGATAGCTTAATGCAGTTCATTTATTGTACGACTGCTTGGCAGTCGAGAAGCAGTCTGTAGTGTGAGACAGACGCGAGAACATGTAGTGAAGCTAGTCGAGGCTGTGAGTCTCTTTTACTGTTGTTAGCCGCCTACAGCAATTAGTTGTATTGTTGTTGAAGCCGTACATAACTTTAACTTATAAAGTGGACGCGAGTATATTTTTGTCTTAGTTATTTTGGCTGCTATTTTGAACTTGGTGAATTTACCCTAGTAGAGTTTTAGTTAAGCTGTACTTTGAGAAATGCGAGTTGAGGTTTAGTTATATTTATTTATATTTTAGATTTAATCGAGAGAAGCAGACTGTGACTTTTTCTCCAGTTGTAGATTTTGAACTGTGGTTGAAAGATTTTTCTTTACTTTTTGTATGGTTACTGTCATTTTTGAATTACTTCTGTTTCAGTTTCTTTTGTGAGACTTCTCTGTTCATTTGTTTCTGATGAATAGGTTATCTCATGGTACCATTTATTTTAGAATACCGAGTCAAGTTTATGATAATTTTTCTTCCAAATATCAGAATATTTGAATTTTAACTAAGATTTAATTTAGTTCAGATATCTTTGCAGGAGATTTTAAGAAATTATTTCTTATATTTTTCTTTCGACATTATTTAGATGGTGGTGGACCAAGGTAGCAATCTTTCGAACTACAGTCCTTTGCTTTTTTAATAAACTAAAGGTTTATGTGCAATTTATTTATTATTTAAATTTGTTTTGAATGTTCAAGCTCTTGAAGAACTTTACTGACAAAGCTACTGTAATTGTTCATTCAATTTAATTTTTTTTTTCTAAAAATTGTTGTTTGATTTACTCCTGTAGTGCTCAGACACAGCCTAGAACATTGCATCAGAAAGCAGTTCGCTTCGTTTTACAGCTTATCAAGACTGGCCAGTAGTTACACATCCAGTACATGTTTTTTAAAGTTGTTTGTCAGACTTCATAGCCACATGACTAGCCCTAACATGACCAGTATTTCCACATGGTCATATCCTGTTTGTTCACCATGCCTCATGACCAGAGTCAGTGTAAACTGGTTAGAACAGTTTTTTGCATTATTGCTCTATTGTGTGGTCAAGTCGCAGCAAGGGGAGAGAGGAGAAGGTCCAGTTAGTTACAACTGCCAAAGTCCAAAGAGGAGAGGGAGAGATATAGTTATACCAGACACTGTGCCCAACTCAGTAAATATGGACCGCCATCTTGAGGATGCCATCATTCTGCAGGGAGGCCCAAGAAATGTCAGACCTTGCGCTGTTTGAGATGCAAGTCCTGTGTGCCTGCTGTCAGACTTCGCTCCTCTACATGATTATTAATGAATCTGTTCACATTAGTTGTATTTTTAGTTTTAGGTTCGTCAGCTCTCTTTACGAATGTAAGTAAAATTTTATGTATTATTTTATTGCTTTGCTTATTGTGGAATTAAATTAGTTTTCTTGAATCCTCATCTTTTATTGGAGAAACTATCAAATTTAATAGTGAATTTATGTAGAATGTAAACCAGGTGCTACATATGGTGGCAGCATTTTGGTTTCACACCAGAGTGTTGTGGACGTAACCCACTTCGAAGGGTGTTAAGGGAATTTTAGGGTACTTAGGGATTTTTACGAATTTCCCCAATTTTAAAAAATTTTAGGAACTTATATATATATTTCCCTGCATTATCACGAATTCCCAGAGTTTTGAGATTTTTGAGAGACATTGATACGAATTTAGTACATGTAAATTTTATGTATAGCATAAATTGTACTGAATTCATGAAACAAAGTAGTAATAGATCTTGCCAATGTTGCAGAGTGGCAACATTTAGAATGTCCTGAAGCATTCCGTATAGTAAGCATCACAGTTGATAAGACAAATAAGATATTTCGAGAAAGTGGTGACCTCCAGGACTACAACGAACACAAAAGAGCTTACCGATTTGATGTAGCTTACATATGGTCCTGAGGCTAATAGGAAAATTGGTTCAGTTGATTGCGATGTTAATCTAGAAGATAATAATACATTTACTTGGATTAGGGTAGAATATCAGAGAACTTATTTAGATTCAGCACCCATCTTGTGCTGTACACTACATATACATTTACATGTCATGCTAAGACGATTGTTCAGTGGATGAAGAAGAAGACAACAGGGGAAAGTAAGAGTTCACAGTAATTTCTATTTTTGTTTCTGCTGCAAGTTGTGCAGAAGCTTTGAAAGGTTTGGAAGATACATAAAATTTTTCTGTAAACACACAAAGTTCAATTCATTATCAACTGAATCATTTCGCGAGAAATTGAGAATGCTTAAAAGAGGCTCAGTTTAGAAATTGCATTTAAAGATGGACCCAAAATATAATTTCCAACACCTCCTTATAAATTATACTAATACAATTCCTCGACATGATGTGTTGTTTTAGAAGTTGAAGTAAGAATAGTACAATGCTTCATTCCTAGAGATCGTGTAAATCAAGAGTTTGAAATTGAGAGGCTTGATAATTTGATTTTCAAGTAAGTAGTCTGATAGGACAAGCCGTTGCAAGCAGTCGAAACTTAAACGGCATAGTAACATGTCAATCACCTAGGTCATTAACAATAGCCATTCCGAATAAGAAAACAGTAGACAAGGCACCAAATCCAGTACATAATGTTAAACCAGTACCAGTTGAAAGCAAACCTGAGAATACATCTCAGTACAATGTACAAAAGAAACACACACACAATCGTAAAATGTGGATTCCTTTGTCGCAACTAGACGAGTAACTTAATAAAAGTAAACAAAGATAAATATTGAGCACACTATGGTGGATGCTAAAGCCAAGCAAGAGTGCAAGGTGCACAAGGTAATATTTGTACGAAGACCTGTCAGTCGTGTCGCTAATCGAGAAGTGGTCTGGTGAGAAAGGTTCACCCACACATGAGTTTTATTGTGTGTCGAAAGTTCTGCCAGCTTGGGTAACTGGTCAGACAGTAAAGTAAGGTTAACTTAAATGATGTTAAAAGGTCTAGCAGCGCATTTTGTAGCAACTTGTCCCAGATTTAAAGGTGATATAACATTTAAAATTTTGAAAGAGGAATTAACTGAGCAGTTCAAGGAACGCCAGCCATTGCAGTTTTATTATTACATGTTGAATAACATTAAACAAAAACATGGTGAAGATATACAAACTTTTGCTGATAGATGTTGTAAGTTATGCGAGAAAACAATACAGCAATTAGATAATGTTTAAAATCAAGAGATTTTAGAGCGTGAAGCCGAACATAGGTTGCTAGCAGCACTTACAGATGGATTATTGGGTAATTTAGGGCTTCAGGTAAGAAATAAAATGCCGCTAATCACAGAGGAAGTGGAACATTTAGCTATTGCACTTGAAATCATAGAAACTCACCAGGAACACAAAGTTAGGTTTGATGACCCACAAAAGAAAAAGAAGGTGATTAACATAATCTCCAAGCAAACAAGTGTGGCCCGGGGTTACGTGAATCGTGGCAATTCTTCCAGTAGCGGTGGTTATGGAAGACAGTTTAGCTTGAGTTACCATGATTCCTTTGGTAATGGTAATAGTGTGCATAATTCGGGAGCAGGTAGTAGTACTCCCAAGAACACGAGTTTTTCCAACAGAAAACAGTATAGTAATGTGATATGTTTTAACTGTGGTAAATTCGGGCATATATCTATAGATATCCGAAACGCAGTAAATAATCAGTCGTGACAATCCCATAGTCCTAGGAACCCAGGGAACGTCAATGTTAACAATACTCCACAAAAAACTGTTGGTGGTCGCCCAAACACGCAAAGCCGTGTGTCAACCCCGGTCACTACGCGGCAGTAATTATGGTAATAGAGGAAAAGGAGACTGTTGTAACTGTTCTTGTCGAAGGCCAGTCTCACTCGTTCTTGATCGACACAGAATCCGATGTCACTCTTGTTCTACCTAGAATCAGCAAGTGTGAAGTCGATGAATCTCGGTTAGGAGCAAAAGGCATAACTGGAGATGCACTCCATAACACAGCTCCCAAAATATCGATGTGTGGGTTAATGGAGAACAGTATCCACGACAGTTTCTAGTAAGTATGTTAGAGCTACTGTATCCAGTTATTTTAGGGACTGAGTTTCTTAGACTACATGATGCCAGAATTGATTTAAAAGATGATAAATTATTTATTAAAGCTACAGATGAAATAGAGTTATGTGATACATGTAAAGAATATCTTAATGGTGACTAGAAACAAAATGGTAAGCTGATCAACTCCGAACTCATGTCCAAGGTGTCAGAAGAGCCAGAATATCATGAAGTCAGATTGATACACCACACGATTCTGCCACCAAAGTCTGAAAGTATTGCTGAGTTTGCATTGAACGTGGTAAGTTGGGACGCTGACTGGAAAATGCTTCTTATATAACTGGCATTGACGAATGTTCCGGGCATCCGCATGGCAAGGGCAGTATGTAATTTAAATGTTACCAGTAAGAGCCTCGATCGTTCGGAGGTATGTAGTGGGAGCAACACAGCTAATATCATTACAGGGACGAAGATTGGTTAACTCAGTGAGACGAGTTTAGTAACCAGAGCGAACGACCATCAGGGTACTTGTGTGTGCGACGAATCGGTGCTCAGGAGGGTGAGTGCCCACAATGTTCTCCCCTTTGATATGGGTCAAAGAATGCATCCCAATGCATCGCACTTCATCGCGATCACATTAAAGAAGGCAAGAGAGCTATATGTCCTGGTGGGTGCACAGATGATGAAGGTCTGGTAGTCATGGGTTGGCAGTTATCTAAGGAGGAGAGAAAGGAGATAGAGAATATTGTGATAGAGAAGTTAAAACATTTAAAGAAGGCTGACTTTTATATAATGTTCCCAATGTTAATGAGATTTTCAAATGTATTCCAGTTAGAAGGAAGTTTAAATTATGGGTATACAAACAAATTAATTCATAAAATAGGTACAAGAGAGGCCAGAACAATGAAGTTAATTCATTATAGAGTTCCTCATCCATTGAAACCAATAATGGCAGAACAAGTGAATGATATCAGATAAAGGGATAATTTCAGAGAGTAACTCACCTTGGCAGTTTCTAGTTTTTATAGCAAAGCAAAGAAATAATGAAAGGTCGATTAAGTCGAGTTTCTGTATCGACTTCCAGCATCTTAACTATTTGACACATTAAGACCTGTATCCTATTCTCAGAGCCTGTATTACCACCTTCGAATAAAGCCCTGAATAAAATTTATTCCCTGGATAGCGAATAAGAGCGTATTACGACTCCCGAATAGTGCTATTCGGGTACCTATTCACTGAATAAACTATTTGGTGCTCAGACGAGCCAATAGCCTCTTATTCGGCGAATAGTTATAAAATGGTGGCCATTTTTTTTCAACACAGAGGCATGTTGAGGTTAGGATTCATGTCAAATCAAGATTTACTAATATTGATTGAAAATAATACTAATTCTGAGGTACGCCCATGGCCAGTATTTACCACTTTTTCTTGAACTCTGGAGGTAGATAATAATATAAACCGTTTTTAATTTTAATATTGTTCATAAATGATCATCTTTCGTCTATAGCCCCCAAGAACATCTATCGTATTTGCCGCAGTTTTTTGCAATTTAATTAATTGGATTTGGCAGCACATGTGTTTATTTGAAATGTACAGCTTCAAAAATTAAAATAAACATTAATATTAAATTAAATATTCTTGAAACAAATGCCTTGAACAATTAACAATGAAAACTGTCTTCCAGTATCTAAACAATTACTTATGCTCATCGAACAGTAGCATAAGTTTTAAGATTTATTACGCAACTTACTTTGTCGAAATATGTCTGATATCAATGCAAAGTTTCCGACATTTGATATTGAAAATATATTGGTTATATGATAGAGTATAA
Source organism: Medauroidea extradentata (assembly GCA_003012365.1). NCBI lineage: Eukaryota > Metazoa > Arthropoda > Insecta > Phasmatodea > Phasmatidae > Medauroidea > Medauroidea extradentata. Next base: position 17,827 of record PNEQ01068569.1, on the reverse strand, counting down.
CTTATATTATTTAAACAGTATATTGTACACACCATTTTATTTAAATATTTTAAAAATTCAAAGTTTTGTGTTTGCATTGTATTTCTATACTTTAAAATGTATCGCGTATAGTTTTTTTATGCGCTATTTAATTTAAAGTGTAGTGCTATCTGTTGGTGTATTTTAAACTACATTTTAAAAAAATTATATATCGTGTAGTTTTATTGGATATTACAGTCATAATGGATCGTATTATATCAATATGAGATGATAATTCACTTATTTCTTATCTTAAACATGAAAATCAGCATGACTTGTAAAATCGGCAGTCAACGTCTTTTCTTTTTAAATAATTTCGCGTCTGCTTAGATTCACCAACCTCACAAAGCTAATTTTTACCGAACGACATGCAGTTATCTAGAATTTAAGTACCAACCTAAGATAAAACAAACCAACCACTACTGAATAAATGCCGAATAACTATTCGGTTGCTATTCAGAGGTTGTAATACACTAGTGTTTAATTATTCCCCGAATAGCATATTTAGGTGATAGTTATTCGGCACTTTTATTCGAAGGTGGTAATACAGGCCCTCAAAGTAACAGAAACCCTAGATTCTTTGCATGGATCGTGTTATTTTAGTACCCTAAATTTAGCAAGTTGGTATTTCCAGATATAACTAGAAAACGAAGCAAAAGAGAAGACGAACTTCGCAACTTTTATGGGTAAATATGAGTTTAATAGATTACCATTTGGAATATGTAACACACCAGCCACATTTGAGAGATTAGTGGAGAATTATGTCCTAAGAGGCTTATTAGGGATGGAGTGTTTAGTATATCTTGACGATGATATAAAATTTTGCAGTACAATAAAGGAACATGCAGAGAAATTGCATAAAGTATTAAGTAGAATAGAAGAGGCCAATTTGAGAATTCAACACAGTAAAATGTTTATTTGTGCAAGATAGTGTAGAATACTTAGGTCATGTTATAAGTTCGTGTGGAGTCGAGCCGAACCCTAAGAATTTTAAAGCAACTAAAGAACTTCCAAGATCAAATAACATAATTGAAGTAAGATCAGTTGTAGGTTTATTACAATATTATAGAAAGTTAGTTCCAAAGTTTGCCGAATTGGCAAGACCTTTAACCAAACTGACAAAGAAGGAAGAACCATTTAATTTGGGTTCAGAACAAGAAGAAGAATTCAAGTTATTCAATGAAAAGTTAGTGTCATATCCAATTTTAATACATCCAGATTTTTCGCAAATGTTTATAGTAAGTACAGATTCTAGTAAATATGCAATTGTCACAGCCTCATCTCAGGTGAGAGGTGGACAGGAGAAACCGATTACGTATGCCAGTAGACAATTGAATAAGGCAGAATTGTATTATAGTACAACAGAAAAGGAATTATGTGCCTTAGTTTTTGCAACAAAGTATTTTAGAGCTTATTTGTATGGTAGGAAATTTAAGGTCGTGACAGATCATGCAGCATTAAATGGTTGTTAAATTAAAAATATCAGAGTTCTAGGTTAACTAGACAGGCATTGAGATTGTCAGAATTTGAATATGAAGTAGCATATAAACCAAGTAAAAATCACCTTAATGCAGATTGTTTATCAAGAATGGTAAATACAGTAAACAGAGATATTATTTCAAGTAACGGCATTGTAAAGGAACAAAGTAATGATAATGATAGGGGCAGGGAGCCGCACACACAGACAAGAAGGTGTTCTCATTAGCCAACTATGGGCCACTGAATCAACAGTTATAGATGTACATGGGCAGGGAGCCGCACACACAGACAAGAAGGTGTTCTCATTAGCCAACTACAAGCCACTGAATTAACAGTTATAGATGTACATGGGCAGGGAGCCTCACACACAGGACGGTGTTCTCATTAGCCAACTACAAGCCACTGAATCAACAGTTATGGATGTACATGGGCAGGGAGCCGCACACACAGACAATAAGGTGTTCTCATTAGCCAACTACAAGCCACTGAATCAACAGTTATAGATGTACATGGGCAGGGAGCCGCACACACAGACAATAAGG
>PNEQ01068569.1:0-15688 GCA_003012365.1 Medauroidea extradentata | reverse complement strand
ACAGACAATAAGGTGTTCTCATTAGCCAAATACGGACTACTGAATCAACTTTTTCAGATGGACAGAGGCAGGGAGCCACACACACACAGAGACAGGATGTTGTCCTCAGCCAACTATGGGCCACTGAATCAACAGTTATAGATGTACATGGGCAGGGAGCCACACACACAGAGACAGGGAGGTGTTCTCATATGCCAACTGTACACTTCGGAATATAGTATTATAGGCTAATACAATATGTATTCTGTAGTTTACATATCGCATTTATTTACCAGTAAGGCATTATTTTAACCCTCGGAGGTGAGAAGATTTTACAGCTATTTATCTGTGAGGTCTTAATATTTTACTATACAGTTATAGGTTATAGGTTTCGAAGTTTCATAGTATAAATTACAAATTTGTTCGTGTAGAACCCTTTTTGTTTTTATGTTCTTTAACATTATTGTGCTAAATTTGCATTTCTTGTAAAATGTAATTCGTAAACTTTAAGAGAAAAAAGTTAGTACTATGTATTTCTCACTCTGTTTACACATTGAATTTAACATGTAAAGCAAATTTAGCGCAAAACTATTTAAGTATGTAGACATTTAATAGGTTATACCTAAACACTTGTTTTATTATCTAAAAAACAAATGCTATGTCTTATTGGTGCAGTGCACAGCAATTTTCATTACCATGTTTTATTATATATTTCTAAGAATTTTTTTTATTTTTGTCTGAAAACATGACTGAAATTGCTCTTATGAAATTTTTTTATCTCTCATAATTTATAAAGTCAAAATGTGGCTGTTTCCGTTTTAAGGACAACATTTAAACCAACTGATATACCAAACTGAAACAATTCAAAGTGGATAGAGGCTACAATTTCATCTACATAAAAATACTTTGTATTTAAATAAAATACTGATATTTTAAATAAAAAAATTTAAAAATTCAATAATTGTACTAAAAATACAGAAGTACTTTATTTTGTGGTTGAACATAGCTGAACTTATAGCCTATAACATTGTTATTCACTGAAAATGTTTTCACTTTGGTAAGCGAGTTGTGTTTCGTGTCGTCTTTAAAACGGAAACATGCAAATTTTTGCTTTATCGAGCCATTATGCAAAACTATGCGAGGTAAAAAAATATATATAAGCATAATTTAGTCACATTTTGTGTTAAAACCAGAAAAAAAAATATTTGGTACAAATATAAAAATTAAATCATGTTGATGAAAATTGCTGTATACAGGTGTATCGTAGAATCTTAAGTGTAAATTGAGTTGCAGGGATAGCCCTACATCCACCACCGAACTGGGATTCGAACCCAGGAACTCTCGCACTGTAAACTGACACCTAACCGATTATGTTGAACTGTGAGTGCCATTGGGAGCACCGCGGTGATGGCGCGCCCGGTGGCGAAGATAGGCACACGTCGACTTTGATCGACTCTCGATTACCGTAATCCCCTTTACCTTCACCTTCCCTCCCTCGCCCTTCCTTCCCCCCTCCACACATGCATGGCAGGCATCTTGCTCAGGTGTCGGCGTGTGGTGTGTGGGTTGGTCATTTCGGTACTAGCCTAATGTGAGGTAGGATCGAGGTCTGCTGTATGGAGGAAAGCATCGGCGAACCGATGTAAGTTTGCAAGCTCCTAGTAAAACCTTTGGGACTTAACCCCATGCAGACTATGGAGGCGGCCTTCTACTTGCTGGTTGTAACGAAACTGGTTATTGACTTTTCTAAATTCCTGTTTCGGCACCGCCTTGTGAAAATTTGTTTTCGGCTTGTAATGTTTTATGCTCGAATTGTTTAAAAAATCGACAGATTAAGTATTCAGTTTGTCTTGAATTTGGCAGACCGCTTCACTGTATTTGTTTGTATTAATGTTTGCGTCGTCAGCTGCCGAAAGTGGCTTTGTTGGAGGTGAAAAGAGTAAAAAGTACTAGAGGAGCCCGCGGACGTGGAGTGGTCATCATACTTAATGATCTAAAGTGTTAATGTTGAATGTTAAATGATTCAGACATGGAAATTGCCTGTGTGTATTTCCCCTTTGTTAATGCCATAATCATTCTTGTGACAGTGCTGAAGCACTGACATTTCGTACAAATTGTGTGTTTTTTGGCATATTTATTAGCACTACTTCTTATATTTATTTATTGGTCATAACGGACTTGTACGGGTCCCTTCAGGGCGAATTTAGTGTAGGCATAATCACTGAGTTTAATGCGACATGTAGTCCGCTATATTTCTCGCAGGAGGCTTCCATTTTGTAATATTCAAGGTATAGTTTGAAAATTCGTCTGGAATTTAGATTGTTACAAACAAATCCCACATTGGACATGATGGCATGAGATTTTAATTGTATTTTGAAGGTTGGCGCATATTGCTGCCCTTTATAAACATTGATGTACTGCTATTGTGTTTTACACATTTGTATTTGAGAGTTATAATCATACTTTTGCATCTATGCACATTTATATGTTTCTTGTGTTTGCGGTCATTGAATGGCCATTATATTTTCAGAGTTGTAATCATGCAATAAACAAATGTAAATGAAATTTTTAGGTTTGATTTGGGTAAACCCTGGCTTCACCAAATGTGTTGTGTTATTTGGGTCTCTACTATGTATCACACTTTTGTCATTTTGCTGGAGGGTTCATAACAGTCCCCACAAATCCTGCGATACTCTGCTCAGTGTTATTAACACACCTGTCTTTTTATTTCATGCCATGCCTTGAGTATCATTTGTCTACACACTGTAAAAGGAGGAGCTGATGGAATATTTGGCGGATAATGATGTCAACTTCCCAGAGCCTACGGACTTTAAGATGTTGCGTCGCCTAGCAGTGAATTACGTACGCGAAGGTGGCACTCCTTTGTCAGCGTCGACACGAGTGGTTAGTACCCCATTCGACGATAAGTTACTCCTCTGTGTTACTCAGTCCTTGCCAGAATTGTCCTCCATGGAACCAGGTCATGTGCTCGCTTTTTTAATAGCTGTTCGTAAAGTAACTAATTTAGAGTTGTGTGCAGAGGATAGGTTGTTACGTGGTTTGACAGTTAAATGTAAAGGACACGTTCTTAGTCTTCTTATAGAACAGATTCGCGCTAAAGTTAGCTTTGAACAGTTTAAGAAGCATGTCTTAGACTTTGTTTTCCCACCTAGAGTCTTCTTGCTTTGCCAGAGGGACTATGTCTACCGGTTTCAAGAAACGAATGAGTCAATGCATGAGTTTATAGACTCTATCGTCGACCATAGGGAAGCTTTGAGCATGTCCGGTTTTGAGGAAGAGTTAATAGAATTAATTGTTGAAAATTTAGCGCCCCATGTACGTGATACCTGTGCGCTTGCTGTTATGCCACATTCCTTGCGTGAGTTGCGGGTGCTGGCATGTAACGTGGAAGGTCGGCTCACAGCTACTCCCCCATTGCACCTTCGTTTAGTGTACGCAGTGTTGAGGTAGGTCAAGACCAAGCTAGCTGGCCGAGTTCAAAGTCAAGGTCATTCATGTCAGGGGCGCCGGGCACTTCCGCATGCAAAAGTGGGCCAGCACGCGGCGACCCAGCTGTAGGCCACATCAACACTCTAAAGGCGAGTTCTCGGTCAAGGTCACCGGCAGCGGAGGGTGCGCGTGCGACTGCGTGCAAGACCAGCACCAGATGGTGCGCTAATTGTTTGTCTAGGGGACATGTGGCTGCTATGTGTAAGATCACTCAGATACCTGCAGCTCAACGACATTGTTTTCGCTGTCAGCAGCCTGGATATCTGCGTGCTAATTGCCTGGGAAACGCACATGGGCTAAGAACGTGAAGGGTGGCGTTTATACCTGAAAAGTTAGTGAACTGCCCCTAGTAGGAGGTGTATTTGTGGCTGCACGTGTCTTAAGTGAGGACATTAAGGTGTTGGTGGACACATGGGCTACTTGTAGCATAATCAGTGAGGATTTTTTTGAGTCTGTTGTTCTTAAATTTAAACATAGTGCTACCCGTTTATGCATAGATCGACAGACACGTATATGTGTCACGAACAGAGAGGTCCTTCAGTTGCAGAAATGTATCGAATTGCACTTTAAAATAGGCATGTTCTCCTGGATATTTCCATTTTGGGTATTTCCGTGCCTTAAAGTACCGATGTTGTTAGGGCTAGATTTTTAAGGCTCTGCGAGAGTGATGGTGGATTTACATTCTTCTAACATGATATTTGCGTTTTTTCCTGAATTTCCGGTGAAACTTGTGAAGCGATCCGTTTTCCCTTTTATATCGCTATTGGATAGCGAGAGATGACATGATTTAGATGCGTTGTGTCAAGAGTTTGCCGATGTGCTAACTACACGCATAGGTAGGTACGACGTTATGCCTTATAAGTTCGCCCACGAATGATACCCCTGTTCAGGAACGTTATTTCCACTGTTCCCTGCCTAAGTTACAGGCATTTCGTGACATAATAGCTAAATTGTTAAACGTCAGAATACTGTTCCCCGGGATTCCTTGTCAAAAAAAAAAAAGATAGCGGCTTTAGGCTTGTTGTTAATCACATTAGTTTGAATCGTAAAATAATTAAGGATCCCTTCCCCTTGCCATCTTTCGAGGACGCATTACAGGACCTGGGTAAAGCTCGGTATTATTCCATATTGGATTTGAACAACAGTTTCTACCAATGCCTTTTAGACCCTTCTTGCTGTAAATATACAGGTTTTAGCATGCCGTGGAGTCAATACGAATATAACCATATTCCTATGGGTGCGAATTTCGGCAGTCAGGCATTGAGTAGATTACTTGATCACATTTTGGCCGACTATAAATATGACTTTGTCTTTAATTATGTCGATGACATAATTGTTAATAGTTAATCATTTTCTTAGCATTTGGCACATTTGAGGAAGGTTTTGGCACGTCTGTGTGAAGTAGGGTTAACCGTTAATCCGTTGAAAGTGTCTTTAGCCCAGACTAAAGTGAAATTTCTAGGGCATATTTTGTCCCAGGGACAGTTGCTTATGGATCCCGATAAAATCGCGCCCATTGTGAATTTCCCCCATCCTCGAACTGTCAAGGGTGTGCAAAAGTTCCTAGGTCTTTTAGGCTACTACGCTAGGTTCGTGCCGAATTTTTCCGAAATAGCTGTGCCTTTGAACTCTTTAAAGCGCAAGAATGTAGAGTATGTCTGGGGGCCTGACCAAGACAAGGCGTTTGTTAAATTGAAGGCCATTCTTTCTTCGCCTCCTGTCCTGCACTTACCGGACTTTAGTCGGCGCTTCATTATACAGGTCGACGCCTCATGGTTAGCCTTAGGCGCGGTTTTAGCGCAACACTCGGAAAAAGGTTTAGCTCCTGTAGCATTCGCGAGTCGTTCTTTGTCTAATAAGAAAGGCGTTTGAGATGTTATGAGAAAGAAACATTAGCGTGTCTTTCTGGTATTGAAAAATTCGCTTCATACGTCGAGCACGACGAATGCGACCTTTACACTGACAACGAAGCCTTGAGTTGGGTCTTAAATCACCCCCAGCAGATGGGAAAGATTGGGCGTATGGTCTATCGTCTCTCCCATATTCGCTTAAAAGTATATCACGTCCGCGGTAGTGATAACGTGGTAGCAGACGTGCTTTCGCGAATGTATGATCCTATAGATTTTCAGACCAAAGGACAAATTACCGAGGAACACCTAGACATGCTTCAGGGTTTTCCCGAATGCTTTATTGGCATCAAAGCGGCGAGAAGGTCGGATCCCTTGTGTGTAGAGATCCGTGACAAATTAAAGAAAGGTGATCTGTGCCAGTACATGGCCCATGATGGACTTGTGTATTTCACTGGAAACTCGGCAGGGCTAGAAAGATCGTGGTGCCGAAATGTATGCAATCAATGATACTTCGGTAGTACCATAATCCTGTTTTCGGTGGGCATATTTAGGTATCAATAAGACGTTCTGTAAAATAGCGGTCATGTTTGCATGGCCCGATCTCAAGCACGAAGTCGCTTCCTATGTTAGGAGTTGCGAGGAGTGCCAAAAATGTAAGCCAGCCCAGCAGGCAAATTTTGGGGTTGACACTGGTAAGATATCTGAAGGTCCGTGGCAGACCACCCATCTAGATATTTTTGGTCCATTTGTGAGGTCTAAGAGGGGAAATGTTTGTATTTTGATCCTTTAGATACATTTTCAAAATTCGTATTTTTGCTTCCTTTAAAAAAACATGAAGGTTACGACCATAGTGAAGGCTTTAATGGACCATGTATGAAAAGTGTTCGGCGCTCCTAGTCATTTGTTGACTGACAATGCTCGTTATTTTGTGTCCACTATTTTTAAAAATGTGTTTTAAATGGGCAGTTAAACATTTCACATCGAGTCCCCTTACTTTCCCAAGGGGAACCAAGTTGAAAGATTTAACAAAAATTTGAAGGCATGTCTCACAATTTTTTTATAATCAGGATCAGACCTTGTGGGACACTGATCTGGAGTACATTGCCTCAGGCTTAATTGTGCTGAGCATGGATCGACTGGTGTCCCTCCTTGTCTCCCCTTCCTTGGCCGTCACCTTACTCACCCACTTTTAAATGTGTGGGGCCTCCCCTCTCCTTCCTCCTTCTCTTCGGATGGGGATATGAACCGCTTGTGTGACGCCGTTGCTAAGCGGCTGGCGACCGCAAAACTTGAGGTTCAAGCGCACCTAAATTTGAAGTGGTTGCCCCCTCCTTTTGTAGTGGGTGACATGGTACTCTGTAGGAGATTCAATCTCTCCGATGCTGCAGTGCAGGTTAGCGCAAAATTTCTCCTCAAATTTAAAGGGCCATTGTTGAAGCTCCCACATGGGACAAAAGGTGTTAGGAAAGCTCATGTGAGCCATATTAAAAAATTTGTTCCAAGGAGGAAAGTAAAAATTTTTTTATTGTTTTAAGGTTGAGTTCATAAAGTTACTGGTTTGCATTTGTAATGTGTCTAATGCTCTACTGAGCACTTATTCAAATTCGTAATGAGCTGCCTCCCCACGTCTCTGAGTTGTTTGCAGTAGTTGTGTTACCCCTTTCCTTCTAATTGATGTTTCCTTGTGATTCCCGTTGAGTGTACGATCGAGTCAAGAGGAAGGCGTTTCGAGATGTTGCCCCGGTGCTGCGCCCGCCAGTGTAGGTGTTCCTGTGCCTGGCTTGAAGCTGCGAGTTGCTGGATGCTCAGAGCTCCAAGTGCCCCTGGCGGTTAGGCAGTGTACCTCACCTAGCTGATTGCTGTCGGCATACCGTTGCACTGGAAATGAAGTTTAATCTCGCGTGCCCAGAGAAGCTCCCTGCACTGTGCCCTTGTTTCTTCGACTATCTTCTTCTTCTACATCTTTAAGAATCTTTGTATGAACACTTTAAGAAAATTTTGAAATGTTTTTGTTTTGTCCCTGCAGGGACACTTAACTAGGGGGCTTCTGGGTGGGAGATTGCACTGAGTGCCATTGGGAACACAGCGGCGACGGTGTGCCCGGTGGCGAAGATAGGCACACATCGACTTTGATCGACTCTCGATTACCTTAATCCCCTTTACCTTCACCTTCCCTCCCTCGCCCCTCCTTCCCCCCTCCACACATGCATGGCAGGCATCTTGCTCAGGTGTCGGCATGTGATGTGTGGGCTCTTGGTCATTTCGGTACTAGCCTAATGTGAGGTAGGATCGAGGTCTGCTGTATGGAGGAAAGCATAGGCGAACCAATGTAAGTTTGCGAGTTCCTAGTAAAACCTTTGGGGCTTTACCCCATGCAGACGATGGAGGCGGCTGTCTGCTTGCTGGTTATAATATAACTGGTTATTGACTTTTCTAAATTCCTGTTTCGGCACCGCCTTGTAAAATTTGTTTTCGGTTTGTAATGTTTTATGCTCGAAGTGTTTAAAAAATCGACAGATTAAGTATTCAGTTTGTCTTGAATTTGGCAGACCGCTTCACTGTATTTGTTTGTATTAATATTTGCGTCGTCAGCTGCCGAAAGTGGCTTTGTTGGAGGTGAAAAGAGTAAAAAGTACTGGAGGAGCCTGCGGACGTGGATTGGTTATTATACTCAATGATCTAAAGTGTTAATGTTAAATGTTAAATGATTCAGACACGTAAATTGCCTGTGTGCATTTCCCCTTTGTTAATGCCATAATCATTATTGTGACAGTGCCGAGGCACTGATATTTCGTACAAATTGTGTGTTTTTTGGCATATTTATTAGCACTACTTCTTATATTTATTTATTGGTCATAACGGACTTGTAAGGGTCCCTTCAGGGCGAATTTAGTGTTGTAACATAGTGCCTGCTTCATATTACAGATATGTATAAATTTAATTTATTAGTCTTAGACAGCGCTGGAATCATCGATTTTTACTTTGTCTACGCAAATACTATCCCCGAGCTAGAACACGTTTTGAACTTTGTCTATGGGTTGAGTATAAACATATCATGGTCAGGTGAGTGATTTATACAGTCTTTTGACGATTTAAATTTTATTTAATGACCAGATATTAGCCTGATCTGGGCATTGAGGCGACCGTGCTCGTACATAGTAGAAAGAAGTAATTCAGCGCAAGAATCAACAACCACATAACAAACAGAAGAAGGAGTTTTGTGATAGAATTTTTTCGGTGAAAAAAAAGAGAGAAGAACGTTTTCGGCCACTAAACACGACGGATGTAGACCATTGACGAGAAGGTAACCAGCTGTATAGATGAGGATTGAAACATCATTCTGCAGTGAAAACTGGTTCTGCACTTCAGTACCACGTTGGTTTGGAAAATTTATCTTGTTGCGAGGCTTTCACAATGTGTGAAGTATAAATACCGTGGGTCACAAGTTCAGGTCGTCCGCATGAAGAAGACGTCTCCGTTCGAGGTGCTGGAAGAAGATCCGAGTCCTGAGGAACTGTCCAACCTGATGCCCTAACCGAGAGGTTGAGCGGAAAAGTGTTCGTTGCCTCGTCACGTTTCGAGGGTTTCCAGAATTCGCCCCAGGACGAGGTCTGCAGAGAAGGTCCCAGTACTCCACCCATCACTAGATGTCCGGTTCCTTCATGACAACAAGGATACGATGTCAAGGATGGGCGAATTTTGGTGAGACAAACTTCAACTTCGCTGTCATAAGAAAAATTTGAAAATCCCGAAACATAGAACGACGTTTGCAGTTTATCTCGGAACGAATTAAAGACGTGAGATGTAGATATTTCCTAAATCAGAGTATAAGAAAACTGTGCTATTTAATTCTCAGTAACCAATTATGCGACCCCCGTTCAAAGCTATGCCGGAGCAACAAACTCTGTCCAAGGAAAATCTACATCCTAAGAATCAGAAACTGACCCAGTTTTGAAATTTTGAAAACGATTCGAGTCATGGTAGTCTTATTGTGTAGGTCAGGTATTATATCTGGTCACGGTATTCATACCCCCCACTAAGACCCATTTTATACAGTTAAATTTTAGATTTCTTTAGTAGTTCTAGTTCCTGACTCTGTCTGTAGAAGTCATTTCACTTGACCATAGATTCCTTTCAAATATCAAGAATATTAAATGCACCATATTTGAACACAAATTTGATTATCATTTCTTTAAGTAAATACATAACTTCTGCAGGCATTTCTTGTTTCCGACTAGATCTGTAGTCTAGAAAAAAAGAAACTTCTGGCCTTTCTTGTGTAAATAACATGGTCCAATAAACCATTTTATGTAATAGTCACAATTTATATTACAGTGTATGCATAATCACTGTGAGTTTAATGCGACATGTAACCCGCTATATGTCTCGCAGGAGGTTTCCATTTTGTAATATTCAAGGTATAGTTTGAAAATTCGTCTAGAATTTAGATTGTTACAAACACGTCCCACGTTGGACATGGTGTCATGAGATTTGAATTGTATTTTGAAGGTTGGAGCGTATTGCTGTCCCTTTATAAACATTGATGTAATGCTATTGTGTTTTACGCATTTGTATTTGAGAGTTATAATCATACTTGTGCATCTATGCACATTTATATGTTTCTTGTGTTTGCGATCATTGAATGGTCTTTTTATTTTCAGAGTTGTAATCATGCAATAAACAAACGTAAATGAAATTTTAGGTTTGATTTGGGTAAACCCCGGCTTTACCAAATGTGTTGTGTTATTTGGGTCCCTGCTATGTATCACACTTTTGTCATTTTGCTGGAGGGTTCATAACAGTCCCCACAATGTTACAGAGGCCGGTCTTTAAATTTCCAATTTCGAACTTTCACTATAAACAAAATATGTCTGTATTTCGCTCTGGATTAAAATATACTGTTGGAAGCAGCAATGTTGATGACGTCACATGTGGTGCTCTAACCACGAATAGCATTTCTGTTTACCATATGAGGTAGGAGAATTTAATAAGTCCCGTTTACAGTAGTTCCATGCCCTAGATTCTAAGACTATTTAAACTGCTTGTAAGAGTACGGTAATCACTTAGTTAACTTCTAGCGATGGTCATGTGGCAAAACGAAGCTACCTGACCTAGCAGGTTACTTTCTGTAAGCACCTTTATCAAGGCTCATTCTAAATAAATAAGTTTCCCTGGCTCTACGAAATTCAGTAGAATCCACATTATGTGTTATTAAATAGTGTGTATATTACTAGAAATATTGTTTTCAACTGGAATTTATTTCTAAAGAATGAGGAAAAACTCAACGTTAGAGGAAATAGAATTTATATTGCCGTATTCGATTTTTTATCACTCAATAAGTTTACATGCCGACTTTTAATATGCGCAACTAGAGCCTGTACACGTATGTAACACACACTCTCTCTCTTAACATACTTCTTAGGTGCGTGTCAATGTTTGTGTACGTGCACACGTATGCACGTTTGTACCGTAAGAACGGTTCAAACTGTGGAAACAAGATCACCAAACTTGGTACACATGTAGTATTGGTACGGTAACTTGATTTTTAAGAATTGTTCGATGTTGTGTTGTTATTTTCACAATAGCGGTAAAATAATAAATGTTTTGATAATATAACATAGCTGAGGAACTGCTATTCAAAATTTCATAAAGCTTGGTACATGTATTGTGTTTGGTAGTTCCCCTGGCTTTTAATTAAAATGTCATTTCCCGTCCACATTTTCATAACAGTGGACTTTTTAACTTTTTTCTCATCATGCTATGTATATGAGGGAACATTTTTTAGAATTTTATCATAATTAGTAGGCGACTTTACTATATAAAGTATTTTGTTCACGTCTTCGCATTTATCATAACTTTGGACCTTTTGAACATTTTTGAACACACAAAATGCTTTGACAACTGTTTTTCATAATTTTATATTATGCAGTATAGACATAGTAGTAAGATCATTTAACTGTTATGTATTTCATTCACGCCTTATTATTTTCTTCAAAAATGTTAGCCGTTTGAACATTTATGACAACGTGAGGAAGAATAAGAGATCATCTTTGCGGATTGCATTAAACTCGGTATAGTACTTCGTATGTTGACTAATCTTCACACTGCATGCACATTAAAAAAATTCGTGGAAATCCGAACCTTTTTTGACGACATGAAATATTTGAGGAGCAATATTTAATTATTTTATTGAAATAAGTGCACATGTATTTAATAATATAACTTTACTTAAAAATAATTCATTCCCCCGTGTTCATATTTTTAAAATGGCAGCCACTGAAACATTTTTGTTTACATACAATTTTGAAGAACAATTTTCAAGAGTAATATTAAACTTCATTCACAAGTAATACTTACTTGGGTTTCTAGTTTTATATTTTTTGCTATCGTGAAATATCTGAAAGACTTAAGTTTTATGAAGTGCTAAAAATAGCCTAATAGGTAAAAATATGGTAAATAGTGAGGTGACTTGACTTTTATGTAGGTTGTTCATATTGGATTAAAAAATCCGAAACCGTGGTAATGAGAACTTTTTCGATCAAACATGATATCTCAGGATCTATATTTCGCATTATATCTAACATTATACATAGGGAGAGTAATAATTGGCTAGTTGAATGACCGATGTGTTAGACTCCGCTGTCTTATACATACTCGAACCCGTATATTAGTTCATTGAGTGTTGTTCCAGGGAGCAGCAGCTGATGTAGCCAGGGCTGAGTATACACACGACAGTGGATTATAACACGCATGTCGTTGAACTCGCGAAATAGTCCTTTCTATAGAATACAGGTATAATATATACTTAGTATTATGACTTGTTTTGATGTATTTTCTTTGCACCATACTTAATGTTTTAATCATCCCTGCTTGTTTCTTTTTGTCAAACAAGAAATCTGGTCAATGGTTTTTTTAGAATTTTATCAAATTCGGTAGGTATTTATTGTTAAGTAAGGTCACATAACTGCAATGTATTTTGTTCTTGGTGAACTTATTCTTTTTAATTTGCTGCCTCTGATAATTCCATAATAATACATAAATTTGAAAATGTTTTCCACATTTGAACTAACTTGTTATACAAACAGTGTCTACTTCATAATGTCACTGAACATTTGTGTTTTTCTTTATTAATTTCAATATAGGATAGTTGTTATTTTTTAATTTTGATTATATCTCGGAAGATAAACTACACATTCGAACTAAATTTAATAATCTTTATAGGACATAACAAAGGCTCTGATATTAGTTGGGTTTATTAGGATTGCAATTTTGAAAGAAAGCAAGACACGTAACAAATATAAATATTTGTTATATTTCGAGAAATATTGCCAAAATGTAACTAAATTTAGTATTGCAATAATTTATTAGTCCTTATTTTAGTACATCTATAATGTTAAATGACAGCCTGCCTTGTTTAATTAATGTCAAACTTCCAGATATTTCTTGGTTAAAATGTACCCACGATGAAGATAGTAGACATATGTATATGCTAGTTACTTTTATATATTTTTATCGAAACTTTTCACTTGATTTAAATGTTTTAACTGCAGCATTACCCACAGTTTAGATGTAAATATTATTTTAATAATTGTCTAGTATTTACACTGGACAGCTTGCCATATAGAATAACAAACATACATACAATTACAAGTTAAATGTCCTGGTCGTAGCCAGATTCTTTCGGAATTTTGTAGTAAAAATTTTTTAATTTAATTAAATTTTCCGATTTATTACAAAATATATAAACTACTAGACAATAATAAAACAACCAAATATATATCTATTGTTTACAAAATTATGTTGATGTTTAAAGTTACAATTTATGGGTTTGTGGACATACGATATTGCTCATGTTTTGCTGATCAAAACTGTGTTGAATGACAAAGTACGAAAACGAAAAAGAAGAAACAAATTTAAAGCACACACAAAAATAGAATAAAAAAGCAATCACAAAGGAATTCTGTCTGCTTTTTTTCTTTCAAAATAATTGTTGTATTAGGCAACAAAGAATTCTAGAGATAAAATTCAGTCAAATATCGACACAACACCCACACACGAAAGACAGACACAAATATAGAACCAGATTCCCAATATAAAAAAAGATGGAAATAGGCAAAACAGTGAACAGTGGACAACAAACACAAGACAATAGACAACACAAGTTAAAAACAACGAAAAAAAATGCGACATTTAGGGAATTGAGATTTATTCCAGTCTTCAGGCTGAGACACAGCTGGCCGGAACACCAAGATGTGAATGGAAGATATTTATAGCATTTAAAGTCTCTACACTAAGGAAACAGTTAATCAAGGCCTGTTCCACTCACACAAAGAAGCTCTCAGATTATATGTCACTTCACTTTAAATTGTCTCGTTCCTGAACTCACTCAATATTTACAGTAACAGTCTAACCTGATCGTCCGTCTCACATGCAACAGTACCATCCAAACACACTCCAATTGTTCTGTAGCCGTACGCATTTGACACACTGTAACCACTCTTTGTTGCGTCATCTTCGCCAACGTCACTTTCGTTGTTATCTCCGCCACTTACATGAACAGGCTAAACTCTGCCGCAGTGGGCTGTATTTACACCCGGCCACAACAGCTCAGGGAGAAGACAAAGTGAAAGTGAAATATCCAAGCTTAAGGGCAAACTTCATTTTGGTCTTCAGGAATTGCAGCAGTGGAGCTCGGACTAACGACAAGGATGTCCAAACGAAGGTCCAGAAGTGGAGAAGTATGTTCAAGACAAACAGTCTTACAGAGAGGGCAGTGTAACGAGACAGCGCACGACCGCACGTAGGTGATGTGAGCCACGCCATATCTGCTTCCCCTCTCTCAGACATGTCCTGACTGCCCCCTCCTCTTTTCCCGCTGAAGTCTCGTCAGGCGAATATACACTATTCACGATAAAGTGAGAACACCTGTAAGTATTCTTTCAGCCATTCTGCAATCATATTTACTACTTTTAATAAGAATACAACCCTGAAACTTAAACCCCTGTATGCGTTTCACGATCCTAAAATCTTAAAATCTTTGGCTTTTATGTAACACAGTTTTTGGATATAATAAGTGTTAGAGAGTGCTCATTATAAATTGAACAGGCTATACCAACTATTACCGCTTGACGCGGGTCGTTCCGCAACTCCCTCTCTCTGAGCCCGTCCTGCGCATCAAGCCACCATTACAGAACGGGCCGAGCGCCCATACAGCCACGACATGTGGGAACGCACCCGGCCACGTGGGCACACGAGGTAGCGGCGTCCAGACGCCGCCCCCGCGATGCTGGGTGCCACCAGTGTGTGCGTCGGACCAAAGAACTGCCATTAAATGGTAGGAATGTGCCCCCTTGACGAGAATCGACGCAAATTAACGTTAAAGTTAAACACTTCGTAATAGCCCTCCCGTGCTGGCTCCGTCAGTGGGAGTTACACCATTTAGCAGGCGTAATATACAAAGGCCAGGGGTAAGTGTGTTCCATGTGTACTGTGTCTCTTTTAAGCCTTTTCGTATTTAACCTTAAACCCAGTAATACACCCCTGCGCCTCGCTGCAAGTTGGACTCGCCCGCACAGCCAACTTCACCGCCCAAATATCTGCACGTGTTCTCCCCCAAACATTTTCATGTTTTAGTTAATCAGTAATTACCAGTGTTGTAGCATAATTATTATTATTCAATTAACGTAAAAATTTAGTGTCTAATTCTTTAAGTGTCTTATGGTTCAAAATTTCACGTTACTTTAATTTACGTAAACTCTCTATAAACTAACCCGTTATTCAAATTTGGGACTCTAACCCTCAAGCTGTGTTATTGTGAGTGTTTTGGGCATTTGCCCTTGTTTAATTTAGTGATTTTGTGTTTTTCGGCGAGTGCTTCCCGCACTTTGGCGGCACGATGTCATGCACGCGGGAAGGACTCGCCAGTTGGCATTACGCGGCAGACCGGGACGGTCGACGTGCTCGTCACTCCGGGCCCTTCAAGACTTTGTGTTAATCACTAGCGTATCAATAGTCATATTTTCATCTGGAACATTTTATTTAACTTTGCTGGCCCGGGGGTTTACCGTTCACCCCTGCAACTCGTCGCCCAGGGGCGTGACTTAAATTCTATTTTTCGCCCACGGTGTGAATTTTCACTTTACAGCATCGCCCACCGGCCGGGCTTAGGGCCGGATCCGCATATTGCGCCACCAGTGTGTGTATTATTGGAGCATGGTGCTTTTCTAATAAATATGTTTCCAACTACAGGTTTGTATTTATTGTATGCCGCTTCACGGCCGTCAGGGTGTGGGACCCTTTAACCTGCATTCCAGTGCTATACCTACAGAGTGTTTTATGTGTGTACTTTT